>JAMYXO010000173.1:32500-68282 GCA_033310375.1 Conus canariensis | reverse complement strand
ATCCTGAACCAGTATTGTACTCCAGTGGATTCCATCCCACTGTGGGATCACTGGGAACGAGAAGGCTGACGCTCTGTCCAAGGCAGGCAGCAATATGGAACAGTTCAGCCACCTGGTGACCTACAGAGAGGCCAAAACTATCATCCACAACCAACACCAAAGCCAGGGGAAGAGAAGGCTGGGTGCAGACAGTGGTGCTGATCCAATCCATCAGCTCCAGAGATACCAGCAAACAATCCACTTCAGACTGAGAACTGGCACTACCGACTGCTGAGCCACCTCAGCCGAATTAAAATTGCCTACACAGACTAATGTCCGTGTGGCACTGGATCTCAGACCCCAGAACACATCGTCCAACACTGTCCAGCCCATGGTGATCTACGGCGTCAAACCTGGCCAGAGGGTGCAGAACTACAGATGCAGCTTTCTGGCAGCTGTCATGACCTCGAGAAACCGTAGGTTTCGTCGTGGCGACAGGGTTGAAGATCTCTCTCTCTCTCTCTCTCTCTCTCTCTCTCTCTCTCTCTCTCTCTCTCTCTCTCTCTCACTCACACACACACACACACACCACACCACCTCAACACACACACACACAACATACACACACACACACACACACACACACACACACACACACACACACACACACACACACACACACACAAATCGACTGCAGAAGAAGAAGAAGAAGAAGCAATCCTGAACAGGGCGGAGGAAGTTGCTGATGGTGAGGTAGTGTACAAGCCAGCACAGTGAAGAGGACCTGGGTCTCCAAGACGTCAAACAGTGAACGGGAGAGGTGCCTGGCTCGGGATGTGTGATGTCGGCAAGGACCAAGTGAAGTCCACGACAGAGAAATGGTTCAGAGGCCGTCTGTGTCATGAGAGAATTCCAGCTGGAGGAGGCACAATGGATCCCACAGCATGATTCCTCAGAGCACCGACCTTCAAAGAGCTGAAGGAGGAGCCAGTTTGCTGCAGACTTTGGGTGTGAGTGGCATAACGTCTGGCTGGCTTCTGACCACAGTTTGGAGCGTGAGGTGGGAACAGTGTGAGACAGGATCGCGCACCATCCACGCATGAGACGCGCCCTGGTCTTCTCAGTGGCGAGGTTCTCACAAAATGTCGAGGTGGACACCCCAAGATCGTCCTTGACTCGTCCAACGCCTCCCCCCCCCCCCCCCCCCCCCCCGCCCTCTCGCCAAAAAAAAAAAAAAAAAAAAAAAAACGAAACCTGAAACAAAAAACAAAAAGACACAAAAGCAAAACAAATATCAACACAACTAAACACACACACAAACATACACACACGTGCGCATGCGTGCAAGCACGCACGCACGTGCACACACACACACACACACACACACCCCCACACACACCACACACACACAACACCGCGCGCGCGTGCGCACACACACACACACACACACGCTCGCGCACGCCCACACACACACACACACACACCACACACACACACACACAGCACGCACGCACGCACGCACGCACGCTCGCACGCACGCACGCACGCACGCACGCACGCACGCACGCACGCATGCGAATACACACCACACACACACACACCACAACACACACACACACACACACACACACACACACACACACACACACACACCACACACACACACACGCACACGCACACACGTAAAAAAGAAAAAAGAAATAGTAGCTTGGACGGACTTTGACATCCTAGGATGTTGGGCCTTGATGGTGCTGGGACAGAGCAAAACAAGCTAAGGGCTCGTACGTTGAATGCGCACACAACCAGGGGTCTTCAACCAAAGGCCGCAGCGGCCCACTTCAGATGACGTCACACTGAGGACGTGGACATGGGCTGTACAGTTAGGGATGACCTGGATGTTGGGGACTGCAAGGACCCTGGGCCAGCTGGCGGAGGTCCTCAGGAGGCGGTGCCCCCTCAGTCTGCACGACGCCATCATCACGGGACAAAGATCGTGATGGAACTTTTTATTCTTTAAATCAGAATCCGGGTGGACTAGTTCCAGAGACATTTCACCTGTACCCGACGGACATGGCGGCAAATGACGTTCTTCGGAAGACTGCCCTGCTCATGGCCCCTCCGTTTCTGGGCGATCATTCCAGATCCAAGTGAGCATTGTGAGACTGGGCACAGGGCACTCCAGACTTCTACATTAGCAAGTCTTCAGGGTGCCCATGCAGTACAGCCCCCAATGACCGTGGAACACTCCCTGTAGGACTGTCCCACACATCAAAAGCTAGGAGCAGAGACCTGGCCTGCTGACACATCGACGAGGGAGAAGCTCTATGGATCTCTGGAGGGCCTCCGCCGTACAGCAGTCTTAGTCAGTGCCTCAGGGGTTCCTCTCTGAGTGTACGAAGAAGAAGAATTCCAAATCTAGCGACACCGAAAGAGTCTGCCATCCCGACAGAGACACGACTCTCCCTGCAGCGACTTGTGAACAGGACCGTCAAGGCAGGACACAAGAGGAATCGATTAAAACCGTGAGTGTTCTGGTACTGTTTAGTTTGTTCTGCCGACATAACCTTCATCATCCTGGCATTCCCAAACACCAGTTATGAATTCAGTTTCAAAGTGAGGTGACTGCAGGTGGAAACTGAAACAAATTTCACAAGAAATCTGAAATAAACCCGCCAGTCAACAGGGACAGACGAATTCCAAGAAAAACCACCACGCGTTTCGACCTTCTTCGGTCTTCTACGGGCAAGATCAAACAACATGGAGGCCAGTGACAACGAAGAACGAGCAATCACTTATCTTCTACGGGCAAGATCAAACAACATGGAGGCCAGTGACAACGAAGAACGAGCAATCACTTATCTTCTACGGGCAAGATAAAACAACATTGAGGCCAGTGACAACGAAGAACGAGCAATCACTTATCTTCTACGGGCAAGATCAAACAACATGGAGGCCAGTGACAACGAAGAACGAGCAGTCACTTATCTTCTACGGGCAAGATCAAACAACATTGAGGCCAGTGACAACGAAGAACGAGCAATCACTTATCTTCTACGGGCAAGATCAAACAACATTGAGGCCAGTGACAACGAAGAACGAGCAATCACTTATCTTCTACGGGCAAGATCAAACAACATTGAGGCCAGTGACAACGAAGAACGAGCAATCACTTATCTTCTACGGGCAAGATCAAACAACATGGAGGCCAGTGACAACGAAGAACGAGCAATCACTTATCTTCTACGGGCAAGATCAAACAACATGGAGGCCAGTGACAACGAAGAACGAGCAATCACTTATCTTCTACGGGCAAGATCAAACAACATGGAGGCCAGTGACAACGAAGAACGAGCAATCACTTATCTTCTACGGGCAAGATCAAACAACATTGAGGCCAGTGACAACGAAGAACGAGCAGTCACTTATCTTCTACGGGCAAGATCAAACAACATTGAGGCCAGTGACAACGAAGAACGAGCAGTCACTTATCTTCTACGGGCAAGATCAAACAACATTGAGGCCAGTGACAACGAAGAACGAGCAGTCACTTATCTTCTACGGGCAAGATCAAACAACATTGAGGCCAGTGACAACGAAGAACGAGCAATCACTTATCTTCTACGGGCAAGATCAAACAACATTGAGGCCAGTGACAACGAAGAACGAGCAATCACTTATCTTCTACGGGCAAGATCAAACAACATTGAGGCCAATGACAACGAAGAACGAGCAATCACTTATCTTCTACGGGCAAGATCAAACAACATTGAGGCCATTGACAACGAAGAACGAGCAATCACTTATCTTCTACGGACAGATCAAACAACATTGAGGCCAGTGACAACGAAGAACGAGCAATCACTTATCTTCTACGGGCAAGATAAACAACATTGAGGCCAATGACAACGAAGAACGAGCAATCACTTATCTTCTACGGGCATGATCAAACAACATTGAGGCCAATGACAACGAAGAACGAGCAATCACTTATCTTCTACGGGCAAGATCAAACAACATTGAGGCCATTGACAACGAAGAACGAGCAAATACTTATCTTCTAGCGGGCAAGATCAAACAACATTGAGGCAATGACAACGAAGAACGAGCAATCACTTATCTTCTACGGGCAAGTTAAAACAACATTGAGGACAATGACAACGAAAAACGAGCAATCACTTATCTTCTACGGGCAAGATCAAACAACATTGAGGCCAATGACAACGAAAAACGAGCAATCACTTAACTTCTACGGGCAAGATAAACAACATTGAGGACAATGACAACGAAGAACGAGCAATCACTTATCTTCTACGGGCAAGATCAAAAACATTGAGGCAATGACAACGAAGAACGAGCAATCACTTATCTTCTACGGGCAAGTTAAAACAACATTGAGGACAATGACAACGAAAAACGAGCAATCACTTATCTTCTACGGGCAAGATCAAACAACATTGAGGGCAATGACAACGATAAACGAGCAATCACTTATCTTCTCAAATTCGGCGCGAGATGGGTTTCTTCGTTTTCATTGTCCTGAGTGTTGTTTATCTTGCCTGAAGAAGACCTAAGAGTCAAAATGCTTTGTGTTTTGTTTTGTAATTTGTTTACGTCTTATCTGATGGAAATACATTAAATTCCCTTTAAAACAGTTGTGAAGATTTATCGCTTGTATCATTTTTTTTTCTTTTTGTTTTTGTTTTCCTTTAAATACAAACGTCATAATATAGTCAGTCATGCTTATCAAATATCAAAATAGTGACAATTATGGTAAAATTCTTCTTCTTAAATGAACATGAACGTTTTTCTCCATTATGTGCCGGAAATCTGGCAGTGAATTAGTGTTCCTCTGTCGTGACCTTGTAAACAAATCAGCAACAGTCGTCACTTCCCTTATTGATGGTCGTTGAACAGGACTTTTTTCATGGCAGTGACGCTCACGCTATCAACACCATCAACACCGATCTTGGACAGCGTGTAAATTAAACACTCATAATGAATTGTGTGAATGTAAATGAATGTATCATTTCATATTGGCATATATTGTTCCTGAATCAACACGACATACATGTTTGAACACAAGCCTAGCAAACTAAAATCCTCTCTCTTCGTTGTCCGAGCGTTTTCTTCCGTTGTCACAATGCCAGACAACACGTGCCGGAATCACCTAAGCTCCCACTCTGACTCTGAACACGATGATTCCAGCAGTGCCTTCACTCACTGACGACGTATTGTTGTCTCTGAATACGACTGTCAGCAGTCGACGACACCGACATTCCTATTCAGAGCTGAAAGAACGGAACGAACGTCTGCCCCCTTTTCATACAAACTAAGGTCTGACAGTTTTGTATATGAAACTAGTGTCTGTCACTTTTTCATACGAAACTGTGTAAATGAATGACTTGTGAGTTGACTTCAACGCGGTGACAGCCCTGATATGGCCCTTTGCAGTGGGCTGGGCTATAAGCAACATTACCTTACCTTAACTTTTTTTTTTTTTTTTTTTTTTTTTTGTGGCATCAGTTATCGGATCAATGGAGCGCCTAAGGCGGTCATTTTCTTTCTTTCTTTCTTTCTTTTTCCCTAAGGCCAAAATCCACCTCTTCATTTTTTGGTGCTTCACACTGTCCTCTTCATTTGCCAAAAAAAAAAAAAAAAAAAAAAAAAAAAAAAAAAAAAAACATTTCCACTACTAGTTTTTTTTTTCCAACCAGCCCCATACACACCATGCTTAGTCTTGTTAATTTACAAATGGACATGTTTTTTGCAGATTTTAATGTTTTGGCGTTTGATACAAAGTGTCTGGGTCTGTTAGTGTTCTAATGTGTGGTGAACTGGCACACTCACTCTGACAATGTGTTGCTTGTACAAAGAAAACAACATGGATTAAACAAGAGACTTCATTATTTTCTTTCATTTCAGTTTTTCCCAAGTAACGAGAGAGATGGAGAATATCTGCTAGCTTCTTTTTGTGTTCCACACACACACACACACACACACACACACACACACACACACACACACACACACACACACACTCACACACACACACACACACACACTCTCTCTCTCTCTCTCTCTCTCTCTCTCTCTCCCCCCCCCCCCCCGCAACCCCCCCCCCTCTCAAACATGATAACAATGGTAGTTAAATATTAAAGGCTCGGTATCAAAGCAAAAACAAACAAACAAACAAACAAACAAACAAACATAAGCGACCAGTTCCGTATGTACACACTCCTGAAAGGATATGGTTGGTCCCAGTTGCCAAGACGGGAACAGACCTCCCCATCCTTTTACCCAAGCGCGTGAGCGCTCCTCACGTCACGCCACCACCACCATCACGACCACCACCACCCACCCACCAAAAAAAAAAAAAATGAGAGAGAGACAGACAGACCCGACAGGTAGACAGAGGACAGACAGACAGTCGGACAGAGACGGCGTCAAAGAGAAAGAGAGGGAGAGAGTGGGATGTTGCGGCGGGGGAGGGGGGGGGGAGGACGGGGGCGGGGGGGGGGACAGACAAGCAAACAGGCATACACACTCACATACAAACAGAGATAGATAGAAAGAGAGAGAGCACGCGCGTGCGAGAGAGGAGAGAGAGAGAGAAGACAGACAGACAGACAGACAGACAGACAGAGAGTGAGAGAGAGACAAGCAGACAGTCAGACAGACAGGTAGATAGACAGACTAGTGAACATGTAGAGAGCATTAAAGAAGAGTCACTCTCATGCCTTAACAGAGAGAGAAGGAAGGAGAGATGGAGCAAAGGACGGGCGGACAGAGACATTGACAGGCAAGCAAACAGACGGGCCGACAGACAGACAGACAAACTGAGAAAGACAATTTCAGAGAGAGAGAAAGAGATGGAGGGGAGGAACGAGGGCGAGAGAGACAGAGAAAGGAAACACACAGGCTTCCTAACATACTTCTCCCAACGGTAGCGATAACTGTTTCTGTAAAAAAATATGCAAAGAAGTTCTGCATCAGATAGTGTGTTTCTAGTCTACTTAAAGGAGAGGTGATGCTTTCTAATGTTTAACTCTTTTTCAAAAATATGTTGTAGAGAGAAGACAGAATTGGTTTTTTTGAAAATACTAATACACACCTTAGCTAAAAGAATCATGTAATTAATGAATTTGTAATTCGCAAGTTTGAGATCAAATTTGTTTATACCAAAAAGTATGTCCAAAACTGATAGCTTTAGTCTTATATCTGTTTTTACGTAAATAAAATCCTCGATAAACAACCAAAACATTTGCACAAGTGGACAATCATAGAAAAAATGCTCAATATAATCAATTGTGTCAGGACAATACGAACACTTATTACTTTCTTTTACTTGCATTTTACTTAGAAGAATATTTTTTGGGTAAATATTATGCAGGATTTTCCAATGCAGAACTCTTAACCTTGTTTCTGTTGTAACGTCTTTCGCTCTTGACCATATAGATGTATCTGGCCTGATACCAAATTTTCTGAACCAAAATTGAGACGCACATGGAGTCACTGGTTTTTTGTCGTTACAGACTGATTTCCTAATATCCTTTACTTTCCTATTGAACTGACTCGCCTCGCATTTCTGACTTCCATCTTCTTTTTCGCCGTTCTGTATCCACTGAACCCATGTCTTTGGAATAGTGTTAATTAAAATGTTATAATCTAGTACGATATTTGCTCTGTTTTGCCCTATCATGTCTTGTAATTCCTCCAGAGTGAGTAAACGGTTTTCTCGAGAATGAATAATCTGTTTAATAGTTTCAATTCCTTTCTTTTGCCAAGTTGGAAAGAACAACGTTTTGTGCTTGTAGGTGAGTAGTAAATTATTGAAGATCATTTGACTTTGAAAATTGTTGCAATTAATATCTTCCATCTTAATGACAGATTTGTTCTCTAAATAAGTCGTTAGGACCTCTTTCCAAAATTCATTGTCTATTCTTTCAAGTCCTTTAATATCTGTTCTTTTACAGTTGATATGGAAGATTCTATCACCTTTTGCCAGCTTTTCCAAATGCCATCTGGGAATAAAACTCCACTTATGTTTTTCAGTGGCGTCAAACAGTTTTCCTGCCCATTGTAAATAAAAGGATTTTTGTAGCTCAAGCATGTTTAACATTTTAAGACCCCCCTCTCCATACTCACCTTCCATCACTTTTCATTTTACTTTTTCAGATGCCCTCCGATTACTTTGTTTTTTCTGCCAGAGGAATTTATACAGTATTGTATTTATTTTATTTAGTACACTATGGGGAAGACCTATAGATTGTATTACGTATATAAGTTGGCTGATCAAAAATGTCTTTATAACCACAACTTTACCTTGAATACTCAGGTCCCGTTTACTCCATTCCTTAATGATGGAATTCATTACATCTAATCTATGAGACCAGTTGTCTTCAATGTCTCGTGCCATTTTGTTTGTTTCAAAATAAATATCCAATATTTTCATTTTACTGACCAAAGTAAATGGAATATTTTCATCTTCATTCTTATTACCCATTCTCAAAACCTTAGTGTTTTGTGTATTTAATCTAAGGCCAGAAATTCTTTCGAACTCAGTTAGTATTTCTAAAGCTGTAAGCATGTCTGTTCTGTTTTTCAGAAAAAGTGTTGTGTCGTCGGCCATTTGTTTTATTTTAATATGAACTGGGCTTGTGCAGTGGGGAATTGGAACTTTAATGCCCTCTAAGGAACTGTTTCTAATTTTGATCGCAAGCAGCTCTACAGCCAGTACAAACGTGAGAGGTGAAAAAGGGCAACCCTGTCTGATACCACAGGAAATATCAAAAGGTTCGGAAATCCAGCCTCCATGATTAATACTGCTTGAACTACCGTTGTTAAGAACATATACCCACCCTTTAAAGTCCACACCAAAACCAAAAACATCAAATGCATGTAACAAAAATTTTCTGGATATTGAATTGAAGGCTTTACAGTAGTCTACTGCTAGTAGATATCCACCCTCATTACGTGTGTTTAAGTAGTTTATTACATCATCAATGGACCTTAAAATTGTTGCAATATATCTACCTTTCAGATAGCCAACCTGATCGTTGTTGATTAATTTATGAATAACGTTACCCAGTCTTTCTGCTAGAACTTTTGCAAGGATTTTATAGTCTGTATTAGTCAAGTTGATTGGTCTCCAGTTTGTTAACTGTTCTCTTTCTAAGTCTTTTCCTTTGTGTAATAAAGTGATGATTCCTTGTCTTTCGGTGTATGATAATTCACCTTTATGAAAAGATTCAATAAAAGAGCTTGTTACAATTTACCAATTTACTCCAAAAATTTTTAAGAATTCTACTGTAATTCCGTCACAACCAGGTGCCGACCCATTACGTAGTTTACTAAGCGCATTTGTTCCTTCCTCTAAGGTAACCAGTCCTTCACATAAGGCCACGTCATCATCATCTAAACGTGGAAAAACTTCTGATTCTATGAATTTATTAGTCTCCTCTACAACATTTTCTGCGACTGTTGTTTGGCTGTACAATTTTTTATAAAACGAGACTTGCTCTTGTAAAATATCACTTTGTTTAGTTAATACTTCTCCTGTTTCTCTACGCAACCTTGTTATGACTTTTCGTTTACCCCTAGCTTTTTTTTAAATTGCAGAAATACTAGTGTTTCGTTCCCCATCTTCGACCCGTCTAACTCTCGATCTTATCTGTGCCCCCTTTGCGTCATGCAGTTGTTTTAATTCTAATTTATGCTTTAAATGCATATATGTGACTTGTGACTCTTCATTTGAAGGGTCTTTAATGAGCTTTTTTTCAATTTCTGAAATCTGTAGGTCTAACTTTAGTGAATCGTTTTTCTTTTGGCATGACAATTCTTTTCCAAATTCGCTACAAAAATTTCTTATTTCAATTTTCAACATTTCCCATTTATCAATACTGGACAAATTGTCATTAATATTGTCGTTAAGCTCTTTATCTAATAGACTATTCAATTTCTGTACAAAATCATGGTTTTTTAAATAACTGTTGTTGAATTTCCAATAACTTGGACCACGAATGAATTCACACTGATTCAGCTCGACTGTCACAGCCTTATGGTCCGAGTTTGGAATGGTCAGATGTTCACATGATACACAGTCACTTAATACATCATCTGTTGTAAAGCAATAGTCAAGCCTACGTGCTATAAATGGACTGCACCTGTGCCATGTATAATCATGTTCATTAACATGGAATACTCTCCAGAGATCATTCAGTTCTAGGTCTTTCGTTAACTTATTAAGACCTCGAACTTCATTTTCACGGTGGGGCTTGCCCGATGTTATATCAAGAACATTGCTATGAACACAGTTAAAGTCTCCAAATAACATAATTTTTTTGTCACTGTACTTTTTACATTTTTCTTTCAGAAATTTGAAAAAGTCCACGTTTTCAGTACTATTATTTGGAGCATATATGTTTGCTAAGTAGAAGTCATATTTATCACATTTGACTGAAACAATCAAGATTCTATTTGTTCCATTTCTAACGTGACTTTTCCCGGAAAATGTTTTGCAACCAAAATGACTTCTCCCTTGCTCCTGTTGGTACCTCCATTATAAAAAATTTTACCTCCCCATTCTTTTTCCTATATAGATACATCACTGTCAGTTATATGAGCTTCTTGGAGACAGATCAAATCAAACTTTCCGTTTTTAAAGAAATGAAAAATTGACGTTCTTTTATATTTGTTTTTAGTCCTCTACATTTCAGTGACGTTATCCTGATTTTATCCATTATATGAAAAATGTATTTGTTCTTTGCCTACGAATTTTACTAAATTCGTAGCGAAAATCATCATATTTTGACATAAATGGGGGTTTTCAAACTCACAATCCATTTTTAAGCGATACATCATCACAATGTAACAATCTAATCAATACCAGACGTTAGCGCCGCTCGTCTACACCGGAACGAGTGTGGTGTGACGTTTCGTGGCGGCGGGAACCTCCTGCCTCTTGTTTCTGTTGCTTGTTTTTTCCTCTTTTGTCGGGAGGACTGGCGCCCTCTCGAGACCGGCGTCGCTTAGGGGTTTCCGAGCGGTGGCGAGGCGGACTGTGCAGCGCAAGGGAGGATCCCAACGTAGCCTGACGTGTGCCGGATCGTCCCCTGTTGTGGCGGATGTTTTTCCCTCCTCCACTTTTCTCCTCTCTCTGCACATTACTCTCTCGCCCTCTCTCTCATCCTCGCTCTCCTCCCTCTCACTCTGATCCCCATTCTTTTCATCACTCACACACACACTTTCTCTGCTACGCTGATCAGGCACAGTGAGATCACAAGCAGGGTCTCCCCGTTTGTGTCCCGTCTTCTTACATGCCCTGCACACCACATCATTCACGCATACCGATGTATGGTGATTATCTTCCAGACAGTTAGAACATACCACTGGCCTTTTCACTAGTTTCTGCTCTTTGTGGTAGATTCTGGCTGTGAAAAAGCTGACTTTAAGTGTTTTCTCTAGGGGGACAGACGGTACTGTTATAAAAACAAATCGTCGTCCTGTGAGAAATCGTGTCAGTTAATTAGTGTTCCTCTGTCGTGACCTTGTAAACAAATCAGCAACAGTCGTCACTTCCCTTATTGATGGTCGTTGAACAGGACTTTTTTCATGGCAGTGACGCTCACGCTATCAACACCATCAACACCGATCTTGGACAGCGTGTAAATTAAACACTCATAATGGATTGCGTGAATATAAATGAATGTACTATTTCATATTGGCATATATTTGTTCCTGAATCAACACGACATACATGTTTGAACACAAGCCTAGCAAACTAAAATCCTCTCTCTTCATTGTCCGAGCGTTTTCTTCCGTTGTCACAATGCCAGACAACACGTGCCGGAATCACCTAAGCTCCCACTCTGACTCTGAACACGATGATTCCAGCAGTGCCTTCACTCACTGACGACGTATTGTTGTCTCTGAATACGACTGTCAGCAGTCGACGACACCGACATTCCTATTCAGAGCTGAAAGAACGGAACGAACGTCTGCCCCCTTTTCATACGAAACTAAGGTCTGACAGTTTTGTATATGAAACTAGTGTCTGTCACTTTTTCATACGAAACTGTGTAAATGAATGACTTGTGAGTTGACTTCAACGCGGTGACAGCCCTGATATGGCCCTTTGCGGTGGGCTGGGCTATAAGCAACATTACCTTACCTTAACTTACCTCATACAAAACTAATGTCTGCCACTTTTGCATACGAAACTAAGATCTGCCACTTTTGCATACGAAACTAATGTCGTCCATTTTTTTGTATGAAACTAAGATCTGCCATTTTTGCACACGAAACTAATGTCGTCCACTTTTGTAAATGAAACGAAGGTCTGCCACTTTTTCATACGAAACTAAGATCGTGCCACTTTTTTTCGTACGAAACGAAGATCTGCCACTTTTTCATACGAAACTTATGTCGTGCACTTTTGTGTATGAAACAAATGTCTGCCACTTTTTCATACGAAACTAATGTTGTCCACTTTTGTGTATGAAACTAATGTCTGCCACTTCTGTATGTGAAACTACGGTCTGCCGTTATTGCACAGTGAAGTCTGCCGTTATTGCACACTGAAGTCGGTCGTTATTGCACACTGAAGTCTACCGTTATTGAGCACTGAAGTCTGCCGTTATTGCACAGTGAAGTCTGCCGTTATTGCACAGTGAGGTCTGCCGTTATTGCACAGTGAAGTCTGTCGTTATTGCACACTGAGGTCTACCGTTATTGCACAGTGAGGTCTGTCGTTATTGCACAGTGAAGTCTGTCGTTATTGCACAGTGAAGTCTGTCGTTATTGCACACTGAGGTCTGCCGTTATTGCACACTGAGGTCTGCCGTTATTGCACAGTGAGGTCTGTCGTTATTGCACAGTGAAGTCTGTCGTTATTGCACAGTGAAGTCTGCCGTTATTGCACACTGAGGTCTGCCGTTATTGCACAGTGAGGTCTGCCGTTATTGCACAGTGAGGTCTGCCGTTATTGCACAGTGAAGTCTGCCGTTATTGCACAGTGAGGTCTGTCGTTATTGCACAGTGAGGTCTGCCGTTATTGCACAGTGAAGTCTGCCGTTATTGCACAGTGAGGTCTGCCGTTATTGCACACTGAGGTCTGCCGTTATTGCACAGTGAGGTCTGCCGTTATTGCACACTGAGGTCTGCCGTGTCTTCCGCTGCGTTGTGTAAGCACTTTGTTGTGTTGTGTTGTGTTGTGTTGTGTTGTGTTGTGTTGTGTTGTGTTGTGTTGTGTTGTGCCATGCCTTGCTGTGTTGCGCTGTATTGTGTTGTGTTGTGTGTCGTATTCTTGTCACTGGCCCTGTGTTGTGCCGTGCCTTGCTGTGTTGTGTTGTGTTGTGTTTGTTGTGTTGTGCCGTGCCTTGCTGTGTTGTGTTGTGTTGTGGTCTGGCCGTGTTGCACTGTGGTATAGGAAGACTGCAATATGGATGTTGCTGGTGATGACTTTCACTCTGTGATGGAGTGCTGGGAATTGTGTTACGACATATCTTCCTTTTAAATGTTGGACTAAAAGATCTGGCTAGCAGTTTGGTAAAACGATGTCTGGAGATGAAAATGAATCTGAAGCTTACTGAATGATACAAACAAAGAAAATGGGGAAGCTGTGACATTTTTCTTTCGTGTTCATTTCTTCAGAAGAGATCTCAGTGGATTGAATTCACAACAAAGTGTCCATGTTGTCGCTGTCCTGACTCAATATTCTCCATGCCTCGAATGGGATGAAAGGATTAAACTCACGTTTAAAGGTGCAAAAGCACTGACGCATACATTCACACACACACACACACACACACACACACACACACACACACACATACACACACACACACACACACACACACGTACACAAACACAAACACACACACACACACACACACACACATATAATAAATAACACATGACGCCACCACACACAGCACGCACGCACGCCACACACAACAACGCACATCCACGCACCAACACAACACACCACACAACACGCACCACCACGACCCCAACGCACACACACAACACACACACACACACCACAGCACAACACAACCACCACACACAACAAAACCAACCACACACAACAACTACACACACACACTACACACGCACACACACACAATACACACACACAACACACACACACACACACACACACACACACAACACACACACTACACACCCACACACACACACACACACACACACACACACACACACACACAACACACACACACACACAACACACATTAAACACACACCGTACACACGCCGACCCACCACAACACACACACACACACTCCTCAACACACAGAATACATACGCCGCGCGCAACGCATGGACTTTTTCAAACTGTGATGCGCACGGATATTCATTATTCGTCGATTCATTATTGTGTTCTTGTGTGTGTGTGTGTGTGTGTGTGTGTGTGTGTGTGTGTGTGTGTGTGTGTGTGTGTGCGCGCGCGCGCGCGCTTGTATGCCTGTGCGTGATGTGTTGTGTGTGTGTGTGTGTGTGTGTGTGTGTGTGTCTCCACTTCCTTCCTTCCTTTCCTTTGTTTATTTATCTCAGTTGTTCAGTGAACACTCGTAGATAGATAGACAGACAGACAGGTAGATAGATAGATAGATAGGCAGATAGACAGGTAGATAGATAGGTAGATAGATAGGTAGATAGATAGGTAGATAGAGATAGATAGAGACAGACTGACAGACAGATAGACAGGTGAGGCAGAGATAAATAGAGAGAGAGAGAGATGGGGGAGGGGGGGGGAGTTGAGAAAAGGAAGGGTACGGGTGGATGGGAAGATGACTGTATAGAAGCAATCTTCTTCACGTAACGATCTCCCAAGATCAATACAATATACTCTGTGGACCACGCCAGTGCTGAGAGGAAAATATCATTTTTCTTCGTTATGACTTTTTGAGGGTTCATATTCTATCGTGTTTTTTTTTTCAGCCTTCTCCAGTTTTGAATGAGTCAACCTCTAGAACATCACTTCCATTTGTCTTACTCTGAAAACCTTAAAAAAGAAACAAACAATGAAACAATCTCGTTGGAGTGAATGAAGTAACAAGCTGTATGAATGATAGATGTGTAGTCAATGAAGTAACAAGCTGTATGAATGATAGATGGGTAGTGAATGAAGTAACAAGCTGTATGAATGATAGATGGGTAGTCAATGAAGTAACAAGCTGTATGAATGATAGATGGGTAGTGAATGAAGTAACAAGCTGTATGAATGATAGATGGGTAGTGAATGAGGTGTATAAAAGAATCTTATTTTATAAATATATTCTTCTCTGTCTCTGTCTCTGTCTCCCCCACCCACCCACCCCTCTCTCTCTCTCTCTCTCTCTCTCTCTCTCTCTCTCTCTTCTCTCTTCTCCCCTTCTCGCTCTCTCTCTCTCTCCCCTCTGTCTGTGTGTGAGTTTGTGTGTGCGTGCGTGCGTGTGCGCGTAAATACTTGGGTGCGTGCGTACGTGCGTGCGTGCGTTCGTGCGTGTGTGTGCGTGTGTGTGTGTGTGTGTGTGTGTGTGTGTGTTAGAGAGAGAGAGAGAGAGAGAGAGAGAGCAAAGTACACGTGCGTGTGTGTATCTGAAAATGATATCCCATTCACACACACACATACACAAAGAAACAGACACACGCACGCACACACACACACACACACACACACACACTCTCTCTCTCTCTCTCTCTCTCTCTCTCTCTCTCTCTCTCTTACTAACAGACACAGACACACACACGCGCGCGCACGCACACGCACGCACGCACGCACGCACTCACACACACACACACGCGCGCGCGCGCGCGCGCGCACTGTGCGCATCCTATGCCGATGGAAGCGCTCGACTGCACGTTCACTTTCTTTCTTTATTTGTTTTTAGAGGTTATCGTCACGTTTTTCAACATTTAGAAACGCACAATAGTTTCGAATAACACACACACGCATGCACGCATCCGCACGTTGTCCCGCACACACGTCTACAGCATAAAAACTGTGTATCTCATCAACTGGGAGTCTTGTTTACCAGCATCCAAGCTCCCAACATCCCTGGTTAGTTTGACAGTGAGGTGACTGCAGGCGGACAGTGAAACACAATCTGAAGGTCATTTCAAGTGACTCCGCCGGTTAACATTGACAAACACATTAACAAGACAACTTGGGTCATCTTCACGCAAGATAAACAACGTTCAGGACATTGAAACACAATCTGAAGGTCATTTCAAATGACTCCGCCGGTTAACATTGACAAACACATTAACAAGACAACTTGGGTCTTCTTCATGCAAGATAAACAACATTCAGGACAGTGAAACACAATCTGAAGGTCATTTCAAGTGACTCCGCCGGTTAACATTGACAAACACATTAACAAGACAACTTGGGTCTTCTTCACGCAAGATAAACAACATTCAGGACATTGAAACACAATCTGAAGGTCATTTCAAGTGACTCCGCCGGTTAATTGACGAACAAATTAACAAGACAACTTGGGTCTTCTTCACGCAAGATAAACAACATTCAGGACAGTGAAAACGAAGAACGAGCAATCACTTATCATCTCAACGTCGGCGCAAGATGGGCGCCCATCAAACAAACAAGCAAACACACGCATGCATGCACGTACACACACACACACACACACACACACACACACACACACACACACACACACACACACACACACACACATCTTGCGCCGAACTGGAGAAGAAAAGTGATTGCTCGTTCTTGGTTTTCATTGTCCTGAATGTTGTTTCTCTCACCCGAAGAAGACCTAAGAGGTCTTAACGCGTTGTGCCTTATCTTGTAATTTGTTTGTTATGTTGACCGACGGAGATACTTAAAATTACTTTTAAAATTTCCCGACACCCGGTCTCGTTTTCGAAGCGTGTTTGCGGGACGCCGACCATAGTTTTTACGCATGTAATTTTCTAGGGAGCAGCGACCAAGATCTGTAAAATAACAGAAAGTAGTAAGTTTTACGCATGTAATTTTCTAGGGAGCAACGGCCAAGATCTGTAAAATAACAGAAATTAGTAAGCTACATTGGCGGTTTGAAGTCCACATCGGTCTGCCATGATTATGTGAACTAGTTTTGCCATGGCGAAAGGCACGTCTTGTTTGTGGGCCGTTGTTCTGGTGGCCATTGTTGGACTGATCATCACCAATCTACAGACTCATGGGAGTTCCGCAGGACTGACCGAGTGAGTGAGTTTTGACCACAGTCTGAAGTCTGTCTATCTGCCTACGTATCAGTGTGTCTATCTATCTATCCATCTGTCGGTCTATCTATCTATATATTTATCTATCTGTTTATATTTGTACCTATCGGCCTGTTCGCATAATCATCGTTATGCTGGGGTAGTGTATGTTGTAGTCGCTCTGTGTGTGTGTGTGTGTGTGTGTGTGTGTGTGTGTGTGTGTGTGTGTGTGTTTGTGTGTGTGTGTGTGTGTGTGTGTGTGTGTGTGTGTGTGTGTGTGTGAGGGAGAGAGAGAGAGAGAGAATACGGTCTGTCTATTTGAATAATCATGCTTATGCTGTCCTGGGGTAGTGTATGTTTGTGTTGCTGTGTGTGTGTGTGTGTGTGTGTGTGTGTGTGTGTGTGTGTGTGTGTGTGTGTGTGTGTGTGTGTGTGAGACAGAGACAGAGACAGACAGAGACACAGAGAGAGACTCTACATCTCTGTGCCTCAAACAAGGATGCTACATCCTTGCCGTCGGTTGTTGGTTGGTTTGCTTGTGAGCAGGATTTTTAAACACACACACACACACACACACACACACACACACACACACACACACACACACACCACAGAAGTGATCTTAATCAAACTTAATGAAAAGATGGAATGCGACCTACGAACAAACCCTTGACATGATCGGATGGATCCGTGTGATGGATCAGGATCAAACAGCTGATCCAGGACAGTTCAGTCAGTTTAATACAATGCAAGGGGAGTAACTGCTCTTTGACCCATACCCGCTACTACTTCGTCTGGCGAGGAAAAACACATCCAGGGTCTGTTCACATTATTGATCAGATTATTGCAAACTCTTCACTAAACGTAAATAAAATGGAATAAAGTTTTTGTCATTGTTATAACTAATCGTGAAGTAATGATATTGAATATTAAAACAGTCTGTTGATATAAACTGCGATTGTCCATGTTATGCAAATTCTGGTTACAACATTCAAGGGAAATAACTCATCAGCTCCCTTGTTACCCTTGGTTGAAGGATTAGCTCTTTTAGTGTTCTTTGCTTTGTTTAACATGCTATGCAGTATCATAGTACAATGCCACTACAATTGTTATTATTATTATCATTTAGATTTCAATCTTATTCAGTCGTGATCGACAATTAATATATGTGCTTATGCACTTCAGGACCCGGCTATGACAGCAGAACTTAACTCTAGCATGTTTCACTGTACTGTGGGAAATTGCTTTATACATGTGTAATACACGTGTCACATAAGATATGGTCAATGGTTTCAAAATATGCAGTATTTATACCTTTTAATTTGTATGGCCCTGTTAAAATTGGGCAGTCTAGTAGTATTGATGGACAGAAGCCTCGGTACGCTATGCATGTGCTATGCTGTGATTAGCTATCCCACACTATTTCACGCTATCGTTATTTAAAATGTACCTTTTTCCTTCCCACAGGAAAAGCACAGCTAGCGCCGCGATGAACGTGACCCCGAGCTACAGAAACCTTGACCTTGGGACTGACCTCGTCCTGAACTGCCTCAACCGTTCCCTCTCTCTGCAGTTCCACGTCCGATCGGGAGCCATCCACCTCGGCGACTCCCCCGCATGGGGGTTCAAAGGCGAATGCCGGGTCCGTCTGCTAGCGCCTCCATCCAGCGTCCTGCGGTTTGACGTTCCTCCCACGTACGACGTTGTGGGCATGTCTGTCAGGATCCTTGAAGTGAGGCCATCACGGCCTGTGAAGCAGAATCCACGTGCCATCTCGCGGTGGTGGAAAAACAATCCTCCGTATGCTTTCAGCATGACTCACGATGTGACCGTGAGGATCTTTCATAGTACACATATCAAGTCCTTTACTCCACTGAACATCACCTTTGTGTCATTGTCACAGCAGCCTCAGCTGGACGTTCGTCGTCAGTCGAATCATTCAGGTTAGTGTCATGTGACGTAGCCTCACATCAAGGCATGTGACGCTCCATCACATTTAGTCTAGTGATATGAATCATTTTCCCCATGCCACAACTAAAAAGGAAGAATATTCATGTGGCTTGACTAGTGAAGCGGGCGTCCCCAATAATTGTGAGGATCACTCAGTAAAATAGACAAGGGTTGGTCATCTGG
The DNA here is from genome assembly GCA_033310375.1 of Conus canariensis. NCBI lineage: Eukaryota > Metazoa > Mollusca > Gastropoda > Neogastropoda > Conidae > Conus > Conus canariensis. The sequence goes on along the minus strand of JAMYXO010000173.1, from coordinate 48,956 downwards.
TGAAAGTGCTCACTGAGAGATAGTTTAATAAGGGCTGGTAAGGTGCTGGTCATGTGTTTTGAACACTGAGTATGCACTCACTAGGAGGAGGGAGGAAAGAATTAGTTTTAGCCCAGGAGATGGCCTAAAGACTCGAACCCGTCAGGACGTTGGTCAAGGGGTCCTCACCGCTGACCAGTCATGACCAGGTGAGCCATAGATAGTTGGGGAAAGGTACAGGGGAAAACCTAAAGAAAAGAGAAAGAAAGAATTCATATGTTAAATTGGGAAGCAGGTTACTTACACGAACCTTATTCGTGTTTCAGCCCTTCACCCTTCACTCTTCACCCCGTCAGCTATTCCTCCTCTGATGCTGTGACGGCATCGTTTTCCTAAGTGCTGAGATGGGTGTTTAACGATGGCCATGGTGTGGGGAACACACCGATAGTTCAGCCCCAGCAATTGAAGACCCCGGGTAGAGGAGTCGGATCTCATCGTTCCCCCAGTGACTGGAGAGTTCAAGGGACAAGCGCTTTTCCTGATGCGGGCAGGGCATCATGACGGTATGGGGCGAGTGCTTTTTCTGATGCGGGCAGGGCTTCATGATGATATGGGGCGAGCGCTTTTTCTGCTGCAAGTATGGCATCATGATGGTATGAATTGTTTATTCTCTGGTCTGGATCTTGGGCCAATGTTGTGTAAAAGGCCATGACTTTATATTCTTGGAGGATGTGTGTGTTCTTTCTCCGGCAAGAAGGAGGAATCTAGCAAGACTTTATTCCTATCAATTCGTAACTTGATTTATCTCTCAGTGTGAAGAGAGAGAGAGAAACATGAATAGAATTTGTTTGATAACTACTGGAGTGTGGTGAACATTGTCGGAATTGTTCAGTTCATTTAGTAGAGTGTTTTCCCGGAGGAGAGGGGGAGAAGAAAAAACATTCTGTTGTGCGCCTTTTGGTTGACTGGAGGGATTGCGTGTGCGTATGGAGTAAATACTGTCATGAATGCGTGTGTGCAAGAGTGAGTGTGACAGTGGTGACCCCGATGTAGCTAGCATTGTTTTTTGTTCCCCCCTGGGAAAAAAAGAAAGATTTCTATTTGTGCCCTGGGGGGCCTGGAAAAAAGAGAGAGATAAAAAAAATGAAAAAATTTCAGAACAATGCCGCCCGTCTGATCTCCCGCTCCTCTAGATCTGATCACATATCACCAATTCTGTCATCCTTACACTGGCTCCCAATTCAGTCTCGCATTGACTTTAAAGTTCTCCTCCTGGTTTTCAAATCACTGAATAATCTGGCTCCCTCCTACCTCTCTGACCTCCTCCATCTCTATGTTTCGTCTCGCAGCTTACGCTCGTCCACCGATTCTCGTCTGCTTCGGCTTCCCTCCGCTCGCCTGAAAACTTCAGGCCAACGATCTTTCTCTTACCAGGCACCTGCTCTGTGGAATGGTCTCCCTTCTTCTCTGCGTAACACGGACTCTTTAGAGACTTTTAAAACCTCCCTAAAGACACATCTTTTCCCTCGGACTGATTAACGATATCCACTTACCACTGTGCGCGTGTTTGCTGGTGTTGAACGCGCTCCTGTGTCTGTCTGCATGTGAGAGTTTTTTTTTCGTTTTTTTTTCCGGCAGTGTGTGTGTGTGTGTGTGTGTGTGTGTGTGTGTGTGTGTGTGTGTGGTGTGTGTGTGTGTCGCGCGCTTTGAATTAGAATTAGAATTTTATCATGTTTTTCTGTAATATACGCTTTGGGCTCTTGCGAGGTAAAGCGCTCTATAAACATCACAATCACATCAATCACATCACATCACATCACATCACATCACATCACATCACATCACATCACATCACATCACATCACATCACATCACATCACATCACATCACATCACATCACATCACATCACATCACATCACATCACATCACATCACATCACATCACATCACATCACATCACATCACATCACATCACTCACATCACATCACATCACATCACATCACATCACACACATCACATCACATCACATCACATCACATCACATCACATCACATCACATCACATCACATCACATCACATCACATCACATCACATCACATCACATCACATCACATCACATCACATCACATCACATCACATCACATCACATCACATCACATCACACATCACATCACATCACTCCAATCACATCACATCACATCACATCACATCACATCACATCACATCACATCACATCACATCACATCACATCACATCACATCACATCACATCACATCACATCACACATCACATCACATCACATCACATCACATCACATCCATCACATCACATCACATCACATCACATCACATCACATCACATCACATCACATCACATCACATCACATCACATCACATCACATCACATCACATCACATCACATCACATCACATCAATCATCAATCACATCACATCACATCACATCACATCACATCACATCACATCACATTTTCATTTGGGGAAAAAACCGATTTTGATTTGTACCCTCAAGGGTTTGAGGGAAGGAAAAAGAAATTCGTTTAATTATTTATTGCGTATAATGTTTGCATTTGTTTTGTTTTCTATTTGTGTGTGTGAGTGAATTTGTTTTCAGTGCGAGTGAGGACTTCTCTCTGCTTTCTGACTCTGAGTTTTGCTAGTGCTTTTTTTTTTGCTTGTCCCTAAACTTTTTTCCCCCGATCTGTGAGCCCCACCGCTTTTCGCTACATTGAGCGACTAGTTCAAGAGTGGGAGCAGCCGTATCACCATCCCTATTTGTCCTTTTCCCATATCAGTGAGCCCCACCGCTTCTCGCTACATTGAGCGACTAGTTCAAGAGTGGGAGCAGCCGTATCACCATCCCTATTTGTCCTTTTCCCATATCAGTGAGCCCCACCGCCTCTCGCTACATTGAGCGACTAGTTCAAGAGTGGGAGCAGCCGTATCACCATCCCTATTTGTCCTTTTCCCATATCAGTGAGCCCCACCGCCTCTCGCTACATTGAGCGACTAGTTCAAGAGTGGGAGCAGCCGTATCACCATCCCTATTTGTCCTTGTCCCATATCAGTGAGCCCCACCGCTTCTCGCTACATTGAGTGATTAGTTCCAAGAGTGGGAGCGGCCGTGATCGCCCCTTACTAGGTTTATTTTTTTGTTGTTTCTTTCTCTGTCCTATCAGTTCATTTCAAATAGTCCCCTCTTCCCAGAGTTCGAACCGACCTTGCCTCCTTCAACAGGACAGAGGTGGACAAGCGCGGGGAAAACTCCTCCTAATGAATATTTTCTTTTGATTATCTATTTTTTTAGTTTCGTGTTGTGATATTTTCTTTGCGTTTGGTGATTGTGCATTGATTGATTGATTGTTTATTATTTTGTATTATTACTATAGTGTTGTGTATATTGTGTATAATTTTTTCCCGTCTCCTGTTTCACGGGAGAAAGTGACCACTAGGGTGCTGTCTGAGGGCCTCTTTTGCTTTTTCTTGATTTCATCTCACTATTCGGATCCTGTGTATCCTTTCATTTCCTTTTCACCCCCTTTTTCAAAATCTCTACACCTTCTTTACAATAAGCTCCTGTCTAGTTTTCTTTTCAACATTTTCATCATTTGGTAGGATTTCCGCTAGTTTGTGTTTTCTCCCTCCTTTTAATTGTTTGTGATTCCATTTGTTTTGTAAATTCATTTGCATTTATCGTATAAGGCCATACATTTGTTTTGTGAATTCATTTGAAATTAAGTAAGAAAGAAAGACTAACAACAAGAACGTTTAAGAACTAAAACTTTATAAAGAATTTATTTCCAGGAAAACTTTAGTATTGTGTTTTTTTTCTTTCTTGGGAAAAAATCAGATATTAGCATTGAACTTCATTTTTTTTTCTAATTCCAAATTGATAGCTTTTTTTAAGCAAATTACTTTTGGAAAAATACATTCCTTGGGTTTCATATCTATCCCGTTTTAGTAAGCTGTTTTCTGTTTACACCGGAAATTGAATTCTTGTATATATTATAATAATTATGTTTTGTGAAACATATAACACCATCATATATCGCCTTTTTTATCATACTTAGAAATTGTTTTGTGTTTATATCTGTTGACAGTTCATTATGGATGATTTTGATGAATATGTTCAACAAGCGGAACGCTTGGGTTTTGATGGAGAAAAACCTACCAACTATGTGCAACAATGCATAGATAGGGCAGACAGGCTAAGAGAGAGAGAAGAAAATCAAAGGAAACTAGAACTAGAGTTAGAAGAAAAAAGACTACAGAGGGAATCTGAAGATAAAGAACGTCAATTTAAGTTGAGGCAGTTAGAAATAGACCGATGCTGAAATTAAAAGATTACAGGCATCGAGAGGACCTCCACCAGTTCCACCAGTCAGTTCCGCAAGCGCGCCTCAGCCAAAAACAGCATATATTCCAAAGTTACCGCCTTTCGAGGAAAAAACGGATGACATCGATAGTTTCCTTTTCCGATGTGAAAGTCACGCAACATCTTGTGGTTGGCCAAAGGAAAAGTGAACATTGTATATTGCGTCGTTGTTTAAGGGTAGCGCTTTGGCACTGTACCACACACTCGCGGCGAAACAAAATTTAACTTGGGATCAATTGAAAGAAGAACTCCTCAAGAAATTTCAATGTTCTGCCGATCGTTTTCACGAACGTTTCCGTTCTGTGCGCCCTGACAAAGGAGAATCGTTTCCGTCGTTTCTAATTCGTATGAGTCATTGCTTAGATCGATGGATCGATTTATCAAAAACAAACGAAACGTTTCAATCACTGCGAGATCTCCTTCTTAGAGAACAACTTTTCCAGAGCGTGAGCAAAGATCTGGCCACTTTCCTTAAAGAAAAGCAATTTGAAAGCATTGAGGAAATGTGTCAGATGGTTGATCAGTATTGCATCGCTCACCCGGACAAGGGCATGGCTAGGAAAGGAGAATCTTCTATCTTTGAGTCGCATGCATCATTTATAATCCCATCAGGACATGGAAAGTACAGGAAAGGAAATCGTGGGTCATTTCCGGGTCCTCAAGGATATACCTATCCTAGGAATGGACAGGGATCTTTCCGCAGTTCAAGTCACTTTCTTCAGTACTCACCACCGGAAAAACCCGTTGCTCCTCAGCAAACGTTCCGAGGTCGTGGACAACGACCACCGCGTAGACCTTTTGGGTCAGCTCGTGGACAGAACCGAAGTTCACAAAGTAACACTAATCAGTTGGCTGCCGATCAGACAATGCGATGTTTCTTTTGAGATTGCAAGTTCCGTTTTAAAAAGAATTGCCCTTTCAAACCAAATTATTCAAAACCCGCATTAGTCTCCACTGAATGTGAGGAAGGCCTTGTTTTGGCATCACATCAATCGGTTGATGGACTTGTGTTAGAAAACGGAGCCATCAATGGATTGCAGGCTTCGATTTTGCGAGACACTGGGTGCACTACCGCTGGTGTAAGAAAATCTTTCGTGCTACAAAACCAGTATCTCAACACTGTCCAAAAGTGTACGTCGTTTGGAGGCAAGATAGAAACGTTTCCGCTGGCAAAAATTTCGGTCGATACACCGTACTACTCCGGATTTCTCACCGCCTGTGTTATCAATAACCCAGTCTGCGACTTGATCTTGGGCAATTTGCCAGGTGTCGCTACAGTGCATGGTGGTGCTGGAGGATCGTTCGTTCCTTGTCTTGTAGTACCAGATCAGACATCATAGAGCAGGGAAAGGCTACAAAGCCGCTGAAAGTCTCAAAACTGGATGAACTCCAAATTACCCCAGATGATCTAAAAGAAATACAGGGAAAAGACAAGACGCTGACGACAATACTTTCTACTGCTAAACAGACTGTCACTGGCATACCAACGGACAAACCAACGTACATACTGGACTCTGACATTCTCTACAGGTGTGTACCTGGACAGGACAACAAACAAGTCGTTGTTCCAAAGCCACTTAGAGAGATAGTACTACACACGGCTCATGATGCATTGTTCGCTGGTCACTGCGGAATCAAAAGAACATTAAAGAGAGTTCTTGATTCTTTTTATTGGCCAGGTGTCACAAAGGAAGTTACAGAATATTGCCGCTCATGTGACATCTGCCAAAAGACATCTCAGAAAGGTTGCATCCCACGTGCACCTTTGCACAAAATGCCTCTCATTTCCGTCCCGTTTCGGAAGGTGGCTATTGATCTTGTCGCCCCCATGGGCCGGCCTTCTCGTGGCGGGGGTGTTTCTCGACTAACCTGAGCCCACCCCTTTTTCTTATCTTTCCTGTTTTTCTGCCTACTGTGTCTTTTACTATCTCTTATTCCCCCATAAAGTCTCCCCACAGAAACTGCAGCCTCTGTTTCGTCTAGTTTCTGCCTACCTGGCTCTTTACTCTGTACTTTAATCTTTACTTACAAGCCTTCTTTGGAACACTTCTCCTTTTCTCTGCGGTCTTCTTCAGACCCACCGTGTTTGCCATGCGGTGCATCCTGTAAGTGGGGGGGAATGAGATCCTGGTGATTGAGAGAGCCTACTGTTCTCAACACATCACTTTGGCTCGGACCTCCTCTAAGACGGGTGGCATACATTGGCCCGTGTATGTCAATCGGCTGCCTCTACGTGAGGTTGGGTCAAACTGGGTAGTTCTTGGCTGGCCTTGGAAACCTTGTAAGTGTTCACCGTCTGTCCCCGGCGGTGTGTCATGATCTTGGCGGAATAGGTTAGTTATGTTCTATCTGGTGTATATCCCTGCTGAAACCCGGATGGGGTCAAGAGTTGGATTTCCCCTTGACCCTGGCCCCTTGTTGGACTCCATGGTGGGTGGGTAGGCAGGGATGAACTTTAAAAACTCAAAACTATGGCTCACTCCCAACAAAAACGAAAAAGAAATTGTTCCTCGGACTCGAACTTGGATTCAGACTCTGATGATGAAATAAGGACAGCATCTGGTTTTTGGCCTTGTTGGTTGGTGATGGAGGGTGTAGACGAAGCTCGCCCTCTCTGTGGGGTGAATGGATTGAATCCTTTTGCTATTTCGAGAGGAGTAGAAGGACTCTCCGGCGTACCCAAATCCATGAAACGGCTACGAAACGGTTCCTTTTTGATAGAATGTGCAAAACAGAAGCATTCTGAGTTGCTTCTCAAGTCGACGACGTTGATTGACAGGCCAATCAGAGTGACACCTCACAAAACTTTGAATTCAAGCAAGGGCGTCATCAGGTGCCGTGATTTGAGAGGCGTATCAGAGCTAGAAATAAAGAAGGAACTGGCTTCCCAGGGTGTGACCCACGTTCACCGGGTTCTAGCACGAAAAGATCAAGACCGTGTGCCAACAGATACTTTTTTTCTAACTTTCTGTACGACAACTCTCCCTGTGTGTGTGAAGGTCGGATATTTGAGGGTTCCCGTCTCTATGTACATTCCTTCACCTTTGCGATGCTTTAAGTGCCAAAAGTATGGACACATTAAGGACAGGTGTACAGAACAGGAGGCGTGTGGCAAGTGCTCAAAACCAGTGCATGAAGGTCCGTGTGATTGTCCGCCCTGTTGCATAAACTGTAAAGGCAACCATCCTGCTTTTTCAAAGGACTGTCCAGTCTGGCGCACCGAGTCTGAGATCCAGAAGGTACGCACAGAGAATCGAATTTCGTTCTTTGAGGCAAGGAAACTTGTGCAGAATAGACAGTCCTCCCTCAGCAAGTCATATGCTGATGTCGCCAAGGGGAGCATGGTCAGTGTTGGTGTTAAGACTGAGACTGTTCAACCTCAGGCCGGCTGTCAGCATCAGGATCGGCAGACGCAACAGGAGCCTCAACATGTACAGAAAGAAAGTGGAAAAAGAAAGCAAACTCCAAACAGTGCCTTGGGTGGAGGCTCAATATCCACCTCCCCCCGGACTCCTCGAGGGTCTGAGCCCCCTTCCTCCAATCCCAGACCCTCTGGGAAGGCTGCACAGGTAGCCTCTTTGTCTGGGGAACACTCCAGAAGTCGACCTCTGATGAAGCCTCCTCTTCCACCTCGTCCATCTGGGGGTGGAAATAAGTATCGTCCTTCGTCAGCCAAGAAGGTGGTATCTCCATCGCCTTCTTCCAATCGCTTTTCTCCTTTGGAGATAGAAGGTGATGAGGACAATGAGATGGAGTAATTTTCTTTTCTTTTTTATTGCCATGGCCCTTATTCAGTGGAATATAAGAGGCATTAATGCCCAATATGAGGAACTCCAGCGGTTGTGTTCTGACCTCAAACCTAGTGTTGTTGCGCTGCAGGAAACATTGTTGAGACCAGGAAAACATTTTTCATTGGCAGGCTTTAGTTCAATAGGTTTTCCTGCTTTACCTACAGATACTGGCCATGGGGTCACTGGGGGTGTTTCCCTTCTTATTCACAGATCTTTGTTATTCAGCCAAGTTAACTTAAATACCCCATTACAAGCTGTTGCGGCCAGGATTACTTTCAATAAAACAATAACTCTCTGTTCAATTTATTGTCCTCCTCCTGGTACAATATCTAAGCAACAAGTCATTGATCTAATAGATCAGCTTCCACGTCCTTTTTTTTATTTTGGGAGACTTTAACGGGCACTCCCCCCTTTGGGGTAGCTCACATTCCTCACCTCGGGGTCTCATGCTGGAAGAGATCTTTAACGAACTGGACTTGTGTTGTCTAAATGACAAATCACCAACATACATGCATTCTTCAAATGGTACTCTTTCGTGTTTGGATTTGTCAGTGTGTGATCCTTCATTGGTTCTAGACTATGATTGGTCAGTTCACGATGATCTGCACGGGAGCGACCATTTCCCTGTAATACTTTCTCCAGTTTTGAAGGAACCTGTTTCCTTTCTTCAGTATTTTTGCTTTAAAAGGGCTAATTGGGATTTCTTTCGTTCAGCCATAACTGATAAGCTAGATGCTGAAATCGTCTTCCGATCAGAAGATCCAGCGGAGTCCTTTACTAATGTTTTGTTATCATGTGCGAGAGATACCATCCCACTCACAAAACCAGGTCCGCAATTACCTGGTACACCATGGTTCAACCAGGATTGTAAGAATGCTTGCAACGTTCGCAAGAGGGCCCAACGTTCAGTCTTTCAGCATCCTGTGGCCCCGAATGTTCAATCTTATCAGAGGAAAAAAGCAAAGGCGAGGTTTGTTTGTAGAGGAAGTAGACGAGTGTCTTGGAGAAATTTCTGCTCTTCTCTCACATCAAACATATCCAAGAAAAAAATCTGGAGAGTTGTTAAAAAAAATTAGGGGCAAGAACAGCTGCCCTTCAATCCACCATTTAAAACTTGATGATACACTGATCACTGACAAACAAGCTGTGGCTAACTTGCTAGCTTCCACCATAGAAACCAACTCTTCCTCTAGTCAAAAATCCACCGCGTTTTTAAAGATCAAAACGCAAGCAGAAAAAAAGAAGCTTGACTTTTCCTCACCCAATCAAGAAGACTACAACTTGCCCTTTAATCTAAATGAACTGAAGTCTGCCTTGCAGGCATGTCATGATTCTGCTCCTGGTCTTGATGAAATACAATATCAACTCTTAAAACACCTTCCTGACTCAGGTCTTAACATTCTGCTTCAAGTTTATAACCAGGTTTGGACGTCTGGGTCTTTCCCAGCTTCATGGAAAAAAGCCCTAATTGTTCCCATTCCGAAGCCAGGGAAGGATCATTCAACCCCAACCAACTATCGTCCAATAGCCTTAACAAGTTGTGTTTGTAAAGTGATGGAAAAAATGGTAAATGGTAGGCTCATGTGGAAATTGGAAACTGACGGGCTTTTAGCCATGGAACAGTGTGGTTTTAGAAAGCATCACTCTACCATGGACCATTTAATCAGATTGGAAACCACTATTCGAAACTCTTTTTTAGATAAAAAGCATGTTGTTGCCTTTTTTTTCGACATAAAGAAGGCCTATGACACGACGTGGAAGTATGGAATCCTGTCAGACCTCCATCGGATGGGTTTCCGTGGCAATCTCCCAGTGTTCATAGAACAGTTTTTGGCAGACAGGTCCTTCCAGGTCCGTGTGGGGACAACATTGTCAGAAATTCATGAGCAGGAAATGGGTGTTCCACAGGGTAGTATCCTTTCCCCAGCCCTGTTTAGTATAAAAATAAATGAAATTGTAAACTCTGTCAACCAAGGTTCAGACTGCTCTCTTTTTGTTGATGATTTTGCCCTTTATGCATCTGGGAAGACATTCGCTGGTGTACAGCGCCAGCTCCAGTTGTGTATTTATAAAGTCCAACAGTGGGCAGTCGAAAATGGGTTCAAGTTTTCATCAGTTAAAGCAGAGTGCATCCACTTTCACAATTTCAGACAACTTTTCCCGCCACCGGAAATTTTCATAGATAAGGCTAAAATTCCTGCTGTCACAGAAGCCAAATTTCTGGGTGTTACCTTTGACCAAAAATTGAATTTTAAAGCCCATATTCAGAAGTTGAAAACATCGTGCCTCAAAGCCATGAATATCCTCCGTGTAGTGGCTCATACGGATTGGGGTGCAGACAAACGCACGCTTCTCCATCTTTACAGGGCGTTAGTTCGATCCAAGTTGGACTACGGCAGCATCATTTACGGCGCCGCTAGAGCCTCGTATCTAAAAGTCCTAGACCCAGTTCACCATCAGGGTCTTCGCCTCTGCCTTGGCACTTTTCGTACTACACCTGTTCATAGCCTATATGCTGAGGCAGGAGAGTGTTCCCTCTCTCATAGAAGAGTAAAATTAGCTTTGAATTACTACACACAGCTTTTTTCAGAACCAAACAACCCTGCCTACGACTGTGTTATGAATCCTCATTTCCAAGAGAAATATGAAAGAAGTCCATCCAGTATTCCCCTTTCGGTATTCGCATCCTTCCTTTTCTGGAGGAGGCGGATATTGATGTTGGGGTCATCTCTGACGTTTCCAAGTTTCCTCAACAACCTCCTTGGACGTTTTCGTCTCCAGAAATTAGGTTTGATTTAACCGTGCAGCGCAAACAGAACACGAGTTCCTTAATTTATAAACAATTATTTTTAGACATGTGTTCTAACCTTAAAGAACATGTGGTTATTTTTACTGATGGTTCAAAGTCTGATGTTGGTGTAGGGTCCTCCGCATATGTTCCAGCTTCGGGAGAAAAACTGTCCAAACACATTCCCTCTGAAAGCACTATTTACACTGCGGAACTTACTGCACTACTTTTGGCTTTGGAGTTGATCAGGCAGTCCCAGTCTAGGAAATTCCTTATTTGCACAGATTCTCTTTCGGCTTTAGAGGCTATAGGAGCAAGAAACATAACACATCCGGCTCTTATCAAGTTTTTTACCATGTTTTCTTCATTAGTTTCAAGGGGTTTTGAGATTTTGTTGGCCTGGGTGCCAGGTCATGTGGGGATCAGAGGCAACGAAGAGGTGGATCGGCTTTCTAAAGAGGCTGTCCGTCTTCGTCCTTCTAAACTGCTTGTACCATCTTCAGATTTAAAAGGCAAAATAGCTTCGTATGTCAATTCTTTATGGGAGGAGGAGTGGAGCCTCCAAGAAAACAATAAGCTTCATCAAATACGTCCAGATTTAAAGGAACATCTTCCCATGGCTGCTGGCGGTCGAAAGGGAGAAACAGTATTGTGTAGACTGAGGACGGGTCATGCCTATTTTACTCATTCGTTTTTATTGAAGGGAGAAGACCCGCCTTTCTGTGTTGCCTGTGATAGTCAGATATCTGTCCAACATATTCTTTTAGACTGCTGGGATTTATACGACATTAGAAGGAAACATTACACTGCAGATAATATGAAGATTCTTTTCCGTGATGTTCCCCCTGACAGTATTTTTAACTTCCTAAAAGAAGTGAATTTATTTCATCGTGTGTGAATTTGGTGTTGTTAGTTTTTCTGTACCCAGTATTGATTTTTGCAGATTACAGTTAGTGATTTCAGCGTGTTGGTTTTTAATCCTAGGGTTAGTTCTTTTAATCTTTTTTTAATGGGTTGGGTAAGGTTTTGCTTTTAATCCTTTTTTAGCATATATACGTGGTAGTTTGAAACGTGGTGACAATCCTGAGATAACCTCTGCTGTTGACGGGACTATAATTTTAATCTTAATCTTAATCTTATTGATCTTGTCGGGCCTTTCCCACCGTCTTCGTCTGGCTATCGCTATATCCAAACTTTGGTGGATACAGCGACAAGGTTTCTAGAAGCGATTCCACTGAAGAAAATTGATACAGTGTCTGTCGCTGAAGCCCTACTTGTACTTGCGATTTTTTCCATAGTGGGTCTTCCAGAAGACATTCTCTCGGATTGTGGAACGCAATCCATTTCCGACCTCATGAGGGAAATTTACAGACTGTTGTCAATCTCCTCCATTTCAACCACGCCATATCATCCCCAATCGAATGGCATGGTTGAACGATTCAATGGAACGTTAAAGTCCATGCTGAGAAAAGTTGCAAGGCAGGAGCCCAGGGATGTGATCGTTTCATACCGGCTTTGCTTTTCGCATACAGGGAAATGCCGAACGAAACACTGGGATTCTCACCATTCGAGCTTCTTTTCGGACACTCACCAAGGGGTCCTTTGGATCTACTGATGACACAATGGACAAATAAGACGGACATTCCTGACAGTAAAACTGTCTACCAATACGTTTATGAACTGCATAATCGTTTAAAGGATGCATGTGAGCTTGCTCAACAGTCAGCTGATAGAAAAACAGATGTATACAAGGTCTTTGCAGATAGAAAAGCAAAGGCACGTTCCTCCAGTGTAGGGGATAAAGTCCTTGTGCTACTCGCTGATGAATATAACAAACTTCGTGTTAGGTGGAAGGGTCCTTTTCAGGTGGTCGAAAAACTTTCTGCAGTTAATTATAAGATCAAAATGGCAAACACTGAGAAGGTATTCCACGTGAACATGTTGAAGAAGTATGTTGAACGTACAAATGTTGCCATCAACCAGGCAGTTGAATGGATATGTCCTATGTCAAAAACTGATGTCAACATGACAAATATTATCAGTGGTGATTTTGTACCCAATGTAACGTACAAGGACAGATTAAATGTTGTGAAAACAGCAAATGTAGGATTGCTAACATCTACCAGTGCAGATGATGTTGTACCCCTTCCTACTCTGTCTGTCAAAGGTGAAACCTATGATGATGTGGTTCTGTCGAATGATTTGTCTGCAAGTCAGACAGAACAGCTCAAAGAAATTTTGAAAGACTTTCAGGATGTGTTGACAGATACCCCAGGTACAGTGACAGGAATTGAACCCCATAGTATTCAGTTAAGTACTGAAATACCAGTGCGAACCAGACCATACCCCCTCCCGTTTGCAAAAAAGAGGTTGCCGAGAGAGAAATTAAAGTAATGCTGGATTTAAAGGTTATAGAACCTTCTACATCTCCGTACAGCTCACCAGTTGTATTGGTGGACCAACCTGATGGCTCGGTGCGGTTCTGCATCGATTACAGGAAATTAAACAAGATCACTGTATTCGATGCAGAGCCCATCCCAGACATTGAAGAACTTCTGTGTCAGCTCTCAGAAGGAAATTATTTTGTGAAAATAGACTTAACTAAAGGATACTGGCAGATCCCAATGGCTGAAACTGACGAGGAAAAGACAGCATTTTAAACACTTTTTGCACTTTTCCAATTGACGGAAATGCCATTCGGCTTGCAAAATGCCCCAGCTTCTTTTGCCAGAATGATGCGAGCCCTGAAACTCCATGAACGTGGTGCAGTCAGTTTTTTTGACGATATTTTGTTGGCTGCAAAGTCATGGAGTGACCTTTCTAAATTACGAGCCGTTTTTTCCAAACTCCGAAGTTTTGGTCTAACTGCGAGACCATCCAAAATTCGTGCCGGTTTTCAAACTCTCGATTTTTTGGTCACACTATATCAGTGGGAAAAATTATGCCAGAAGGAAGGAAAGTGGAAAAGATTTTATCCCTACACAAACCCACTACAAAGAAACAGATCAGGTCACTCATCGGATTATTGTCTTACTATAGATGATATGTACCCCACTTTGCGTCCCTGACGGCCCCTTTGACTGAATTGACAAAAGGGACGAAGAACAAAAGTATTGTGTGGTCTGATGAGTGCCAGAAGGCTTTGGAGTGTGTTCAGAACACCCTCAACTCATTTCCTGTTCTTTTGTTACCCTCCCTCTCAGAAGACTTTATTTTGAGAACCGATGCCAGTTCCAAAGGAAAGGGAGCGGTACTTTTGCAGGAAAAAAATGCTTTGTTACATCCCGTACAATACGCCAGTAAAAAGTTCTCAAAGACACAGGAGAAATACTCCACTATTGAGAGAGAGTGCTTGACTATTGTATGGGCAGGTGAGAAATTCGCCAGGTTCTTGACTGGAAGAAAGTTTCGGTTACAGACCGACCACAGGCCACTGCCGTTCCTGCAATCTTCAAAGACTAAGAACAACAGATTGTTATGGTGGTCTTTGGCATTGCAGGAATTCCAATTTACTATTGAACCAGTGCCTTGAACACAAAATGTCATGGCAGATTTGTTGTCACGTGTATGAATATTCATGGACGAATGTAACTGTCTTCAAGGGAAAGACTCTTTCTGCTGTTTTGTCTTTCTTTATGATCACAGTGTGTTCTCATTTGACAGTGAATTGTATGCTACTGCCTATTTGAATCAAGTGGTATTTATGCTTAATTTGCTTGTTGAAGTGACTATATGTTTTACAGGCAAAAACTACTTGATGTTGATGTATTACACATCTATTCTTTGCTTTATTCCTTTGTAAACAATGAAAAAATCACCATGTACTATTTATGTCTAACTTGCTTGTGAAGGTGAATATATATGTGTCACAAGCAAATAACACTTTAGAAATGTATACAGACATATTTTGATTGTGTTGTGACACAATCCTATTGTTTTCATTAGTCCATTGTCAACAATGGAAAATATGTTTGACTTTTCAATGGACTGTAACATTACATGTGGGGAAAAAAACTATGTTTATTTTGTTTACATGTCTCTGAGAAACATTTACACTTGGAGATATTCTCATTTTCATGTGGGTTTTGAAACACATGATGTGAGACAAAGGTAAAGAAAAAAAAGTGCTTCACATCTTAACATATAAACACAATTTGTACTTTGAATTGTCAACATCCCTAATTGTTTTGTCCACGTAATTTGTGGAATGTAATTTGTGACATGTGGTGAATTATGAATTTCTTTTTTTTATATAGAAAGACTGAACTTTTGAAACATGATATTTATGGTGGATCATGATGGTTGATTCTATACGTTGATGAGTAATCTAGTGGATCATGTGTGATGGATACACATTTTGTGATTCATGGCTGACGATGTGTTTTAAGTGAAGTTGTATATCTTTAAAGAAAATTGGGGGGGGGGGAATTTTTTTTTACCCCAGGATGGGGGGGGGGGGGGGGGGTCATGTGACGTAGCCTCACATCAAGGCATGGGACGCTCCATCACATTTAGTCTAGTGATATGAATCATTTTCCCCATGCCACAACTAAAAAGGAAGAATATTCATGTGGCTTGACTAGTGAAGCGGGCGTCCCCAATAATTGTGAGGATCACTCAGTAAAATAGACAAAGGTTGGTCATCTGGTGAA
The DNA here is from genome assembly GCA_033310375.1 of Conus canariensis. Lineage (NCBI taxonomy): Eukaryota > Metazoa > Mollusca > Gastropoda > Neogastropoda > Conidae > Conus > Conus canariensis. The sequence continues at coordinate 33,353 of JAMYXO010000173.1, read as the reverse complement.
AGTGCTCACTGAGAGATAGTTTAATAAGGGCTGGTAAGGTGCTGGTCATGTGTTTTGAACACTGAGTATGCACTCACTAGGAGGAGGGAGGAAAGAATTAGCTTTAGCCCAGGAGATGGCCTAAAGACTCGAACCCGTCAGGACGTTGGTCAAGGGATCCTCACCGCTGACCAGTCATTACCAGCCCTTCAGCCTTCAGTCTTCACCCCGTCAGCTATTCCTCCTCTGATGCTGTGACGGCATCGTTTTCCTAAGTGCTGAGACGGGTGTTTAACGATGGCCATGGTGTGGTGAACACACCGATAGTTCAGCCCCAGCAATTGAAGACCCCGGGCAGAGGAGTCGGATCTCGTCGTTCCCCCAGTGACTGGAGAGTTCAAGGGGCAAGCGCTTTTCCTGATGCGGGCAGGGCATCATGATAGTATGGGGCGAGTGCTTTTTCTGATGCGGGCAGGGCTTCATGATGGTATGGGGCGAGTGCTTTTTCTTATGTAAGTATGGCATCATGATGGTATGAACTGTTTATTCTTCTGGTCTGGATCTTGAGCCAATGTTGTGTAAAAGGCCATGACTATATTCTTGGAGGATGTGCGTATTCTTTCTCCGGCAAGAAGGAGGAATCTAGCAAGACTTTATTCCTATCAGTTCGTAACTTGATTTATCTCTCAGTGTGAAGAGAGAGAGAGAAACATGTATAGAATTTGTTTGATAACTACTGGAGTGTGGTGAACATTGTCGGAATTGTTCAGTTCATTTAGTAAAGTGTTTTCCCGGAGGAGAGGGGGAGAAGAAAAAACATTCTGTTGTGCGCCTTTTGGTTGACTGGAGCGATTGCGTGTGCGTATGGAGAAAA
>JAMYXO010000173.1:20000-22500 GCA_033310375.1 Conus canariensis | reverse complement strand
TTGTCCTTCTTTACTCTGTGGACAACAGGTCTTCGTATGGTCCAATGGTTTGCCTTACTCTGGTCCGGACCTCCAAGTTGGTAATGTGGTCTTTGTATGAGATGCCAAGGATCTTGCAGAAGTATCTCATCTCTAATGTCTGAATCCTTCTTTCAAGTTCAGCTGTCAGAGTCCACATCTCACAGGCACAGAGAAATATAGCAATGACCATGGAGCGCAACCGTCTGATCTTGGAACCGATTGTGATGTTTCTGTCATTCCAGACAGGTCTTAGTCTGGCTAGCGCTGCTGTTGTTTGTGCAACTCTCAGTATAGGTCAGGATATACACACACAACTCATTATGATGAACTCACATACTGATGTTTGGTGTGCTGACACATTCACACCACTTTCAACCGGAAGAAACAAAAATTGAAACAAGGAATAAAGGTTACAGTTTTCATAACAGTACATTGTGCATGTGTGCCGGCAAGTGTGCGTCCGTGCGCTTGCATGCTTGAATGCCATCGTCAGTGAGTGTTGTGTGTGTGTGTGTGTGTGTGTGTGTATGTGTGTGTGTGTGTGTGTGACGCGCGCGCGGCCCGCGTGCACGCGCGCCTGCGTGCGCGTGTGTTTGTTTGTGTGTATTTGAGTAAATGAATATGTGTGTGTGTGTGTATGTGTGTGTGTGTGTGTGTGTGTGTGTGTGTGTGTGTGTGTGTGTGTGTGTGTGGCGCGCGCGCGCGCGTGCGTGCGAGTGTATGTGTGTGGATGTGTGTGTGTGTGTGTTTGTTTTGTGTGTGTGTGTGTGTGTGTGTGTGTGTGTGTGTGTGTGTGAGCGAGAGAGAGAGAGGGAGAGAGAGAGAGAATATATGCGGAAGTATGTTTTTAATAGAGGAAATCGCCTGTATTCCTTTTTTTTACCCCTCACGGTAAGTGTGAAAAGACAAGCGATGTACGTGTTGTCTATTTTTCCCACTAACCCTTTCCAGGCTATATCCAGTCTCCCCTGTGGGACGGGGCCACACCTCAGTCCACTGGTCTGGACAGCTGGGCAGCCCTGGAGGTCCCGAACGGTTCGGCAGTCATGGTCAGCTTCCCAGAATATTCGCTGTCAAGCTGCAGGTCCGGGACCACGCTGACACTGTACGAAGGCCGCCACGAGTCAATGCAGCTGAAGTATCAGACCACGTGCATCAAGGATCCACCCCAACAGACCATCCACACCCAGGGTGTACACTTACATTTCGTGACAGGGTCCACCAACTACTACCTTGACGAGGGCTTCCGGATGAAGTTCACCGTGCATCCTTCGTCACGGCTCCTGAAGAAGGTTAGCGAAGACGTCACACTGACAATGAACCGATTCGGCGAAGACGATTTCTACGATAAGGGTAACATCTGGAACTGTTCCGTGCCTTTCTGGAAGGAGTTTGCCGGCCACTTTCCTTGCAACAACAGGTGGAACTGTCTTCGTGGGGAGGACGAAGAACTCTGTCCCTACACCAATGCTGAACTGTGTGACGTGGGTCATCTGTGGCTGACCGACAGCTGTCACCAAGTTGTACGTACACCCACGAGGATGACGTGGTACGAAGCTGCCATGGAGTGTATCCGACGAGGAGGGACTTTGTCCAGTCTCAACACGGAGAGAGAGTGGGACATGATGGTGCGCTACATGTCTCTGCGGTCTGAGGAAGCCGCAAATTTTGGGATTTCGACTTTTGAGGTTTATGTCAGTCCCATGTAAGTTGAGACAGGTATGAGCATGCGTCTCGGTTGTGTCGAGTGATGTTCCATTAAATCATTTATTTCTGTCATACCATGTGATTCGCCAAAAGAGTCTTTAACGTCCTGGGCAGAAAGGCGTTAATGAATTTTCAGTATCAGTTCTGAGTTTTTGCATGAGAACGTTTTAAAAGAAAAGATGTTATTGTTATTCCGCTGAACAAAAAGGGACAAACAAATTACAAGACAAAACACAACACGTTTCGACCTCTTTGGTCTTGTTCAGATTAGAACGTTTCCTAAAGAGGACTTCTGTCTTTTTTTCTTTAGTCTAGGTTAGCTGTGACTAGCATTCCGTCAACTGTTATTAGCACGTTAGAGAAGCTTCCACAAACTGTGATGGCGTGGATTAACCAAGGCCATGCTTGGACTGGTTCTCACAAAAGCCAGCACTGGTAATATACTGAACATTCCAGGACTGGTGGGCAATTTTGGAATTATCTAGGCACTTTTTCAGAATTCCAACGTTGCCCACCAATACTAGAATCGTACCTTTTGCCATTGAAAAACTTAGAAATGCACCATGCACGTTTCCAGAATGTTGGCAAACCCTGGCAAAACCTGCCGCGTTTCTCCACATTTTGTGCAGACAGATGCGATTCATGTTATGCTCACATATGTGAAATTCATTAGATGTAACCTTCTTCACATGTTGAACTCATGAATGCTTTGTATGACTTTTTTTCTTTTTTAGTATATCGACATTAGCGAAAATCTGCACCATTTTTGCCC
>JAMYXO010000173.1:0-17500 GCA_033310375.1 Conus canariensis | reverse complement strand
TTGTCTGGGAATGCTCTCGCCTTCGTCTGAAAAGTTTCAGTGATAAGAGACAGACTGGTACACAAAGAGACACACACACACACACACACACACACACACACAACACACACACACACACACACACAGAGAGAGGAGAGAGAGGGGATACGAAAACGAAGATTTATTTGGATTAAGGCTATAGCCCATACTAAAGGGATGGTACCCGCAATATACGTAGTATCATTATCATCATGAAAGAAAATGAAAAGAGAAAGCAAGTACATATGCATCATACAATGATATTAAGAATACACAGTTCGTAGACTTTTTTGTGCTTCATGAGAGAGAGAGAGAGAGAGAGAGAGAGAGAGAGAGAGAGAGAGAGAGAGAGAACCGAAGAAGTTTAACCCCGCAGGTACGAGTTGTTTTGGCAATGGGAAGATCAAAGCACAGCATTTTTCACCCGACTCTTGAGGAGTGCAATAGACTACGTAGGATCGCCACCTCCCAGACCTTACTGTGGTGTCTTCGTGCCTGAACGTCAGGCCAGGGACACGGGAAGATTTACAAAATGTGGGAACAAATATCATATGAAAGCCAGCACTGTTGCGCTTTGTGAATTCAAACCAAGAACCTCATCCAAATTCTCCGATCAGAAATGGGTCCGTTTCCCGCCTTACGGTCACGCGGTCTTTCCGGTGTCCCACGTGACATGCCCCTCTGAGCGACGGTATGCAAATGAGTCTCATGTGACGCACGAGTTCCTGGCGTGTGACGTAAAAAGCGATTGTTTGGTGAGCTCCTTGCTGGGAGCACGTGAGACGTGCCTGTCTTTCTTTGACCATCCCGCTCCCCCGTCCTTCTCGTGCAAGAATCAGATACAGGAAGTGCCTTACATGTTGGTGTGTGACCACCGACCTGACTGCAGTGATCACAGTGACGAGGACTTCTGTGTGCATCCCCCGTGCATCTGGCACCTCACCTTCGACTGCGAAGAAGAGTACAAGCATCAGGTACATGGCAGTCAATGGTGATGTCCTTTGTGTTACAAAACTTAAAGAGTAGAATAGTTTCAAAGTGAGGTGACTGCAGGCGGAAATAATATTACTAGAAATGACTAGAACAGTCGTTAAGCAGCAAATAAACAACTGGTTTCCGATCACCGTTACAAATATACGAGTTTCGTCTGAACTTTTGTCAGCTTGATGCATAGGTTATCTAGTTTCAGCCCTCCTCCCCTCCCCTTTGAAGTGATGCAGGTCCGTAAGGCACCATCTGCCAACATGAAGGTGTTTTCTTTTAATGTGTCCCTTCTGTCTCAATATGATGCCAGTAATGTCCACTGATTGAGCTTCATTGTTGAAGACAAACAAAGCAAAACAAAAACAAAACAAACAAACAAACAAACAACAACAACAATAACAACAAAACCTGTCGGCAATGCCTTTCATGACTGCTTCTTTAAACTGATCGATAATTCTTGTCCCCAAATGTCACCCTGACCTTCCCATGATATCCAGTTATGTTTAAATTCTCTGACAGACGCTTTGTGACCTCAGTGATACTTGGTAATGTAAATTGATAGAGACGCGTCCAGTGGTTGATACTGTCCATTCTGGACCTCCTCTGCCTAACTGTAGGACGTCCAGCCTCAATGGTGCCCAGGTCTTGGACGGCGACTCAGGGCAGCACCGTATGTCTGGTCCCCAAAGAATACCCTGTCTGCTGTATAGTGGATTTCCCAATGCCTTTGAGTGGCTCCATAAAATGATGAGATCAGCTCGGAGGAAACTGAAGACCAGCAACCGATGGATGATAGCTGATAGATTGTACCCCAACCCCCCACCGCCCCTACGCTTTCTCTGAAAGATAAGTTTGGATAAGTCTGTAGTGCTACTCCTTGTCTGTGACGGTTGGTTATGTAACAAGTGAACCTGCCAACAGTGCATTTCAGAAATTTTGGCTTGTTAAGTAAGAAGAGAGCCAGCTTACAATGTCATGTTACCTTCATGGAAGTTTCAGAGCCATCTTCATTGCCTCTTTATGAATAAAACATCGAAGACATACCTTCACGCACTGGTGTAAATTCCTTGTAACAAAAGGAACGTGCAAATGCACCGATCCCCAGCTTAATAATCTTACCATCTTCAAGGATATGTATTTGCAATGGCCCATAGGAGATATTTTTCTATGACGGGTATAGCCTAATGTGCCTCCCATGGAGTGTTAGCTCGGCTGGATTCTTTCTTTGTTTTCTTTTTCTTTTTGAAAATCCAGAAGATTTTGTCGTGAGTGTTTGTTTTTGCACCCCGCACCAAAGGGTTTCATGCTCTTAATTTTCTTTCATGAGGTGAAAGAAATCAATGCTGAACTCAGACAGGATTCTGAACGTAGCCAGACATCATCAAAAGTTACAGTATTAAAGGTTTATTCTTTAACTGGTGAGGAACGTTCAAATGCAACCAGTAAAATCAGCATAAAAGAAATGTGAAAATCTACAAATTGACTGCCCACTGTGAAATACCAGGAAGCAAATTTTCTTTTTGAAAAACGTCAGTCTTCCATGAAATGATATTATCATTAAATGCACAATCTTAAAATTTCAACCAGAATATTAATCAGCTATAATGGATGAATAGTGGGGTGTTGAACAGAAATAGGAGTTTTCTGACGATTCCACACATGTACTGATAGAGATTTCAATGCGGCTCATGCATAGACAGAATCTGTTGAATGTTATTGATAATAAAATGTTGATAGTTTTTTGGACCATAAGAAGAGAGAAACCAATAATAGTGAACAGTGTATACTGACTACTGGAACAGTTAGATGACAACAGGCTTGTCTGAATCAGTTCAACACTGTACACGTCACCCGTATGCTTTCAGTGTATACCCAAACACCAGCGTTGTGACTCTGTGAAGCAGTGTGTTTCGGGCAGTGATGAGGAGTATTGTGGCAAGCAAAAACCATATTATCGTGAACAGTATGAAGGGACTGCCCCTCCGCCAGCCATCGTCGACATGGATTCCAGGGGACTCCTTGTGATCAGTCCTCTCCGCACAGCTGAGCACAACACATCCTGTCCCTCAACTCACTTCCAGTGTCTCTCTCCCGGTTACTACTGTCTGCCGGTCTACCTGAGGTGTAACAAAGTGTACGACTGCCCAGAACATGAAGATGAAGCAGACTGTGAGACGTACGAGTGTCCTGGTTACTACCGCTGTCGCCAGGCCCGTGTGTGCCTGCACGCCGAGCACATGTGTGACGACAGGTATGGCCAGTGCCCTCAGAATGACGATGAGCTGTTGTGTCACTTCACCTGTCCACCTGCTTGCAGATGCTTCGGGATGGCGTTTTACTGCAGCCAGAGTTTTGCTGCCGCTGACCATCCGGAACTCCGGTTCTTAAACGCTGACGGAACGAACATGACCCTGACGGACTTGGTGCTCAACACCATGTTAATTCATGTGAGTTTATCTAATTGCTTTTTGCTTCATGTTCAAGCACCGGAGCTTCCAAACCTTAAAAGTCTCGACTTGAGTCAAAATCGCCTACCCCACCTTCAAGCTGACGACTCGGAAAAGATGAAAAGTGTAGAAATTCTGATCTTAGCTGATAACCCTCTTCAGTTTCATTCCAGCGTGTCAGCCATAGTTGAACTTGAAAATCTGATAGTGCTAGATTTGTCAGAAATTCAGATCAGTCAATTGAATGCCAGTAAGTTAAGGAATCTGGTTCATCTTCAGACCTTAAACCTGTCCAACACAGGGCTGAACCACGTTGTTGATGGAGGATTCCAGCCACTGAAGTCTGTCCGTTCTTTAGACCTCTGGCAGTGCCCCCTCCAGCAGTTTCCTCCAGATATTTTCTACCAGTTAACGGAACTGGAATCGGTGACATCCTCGAACCACAAGCTGTGCTGCCCAGCTGTGCTCCCCAAACAGTTTAACCCACATCGGTGTCAGTCTCAGTCTGACCCTGTGTCTTCCTGCGACCATCTACTTCAGAGTCAAGTACTTAGAATTTCTTTAGACCTGCTTGCCGCTGTCACCCTGAGCGGCAATCTGTCAGCCTTATTTTACTGGGTTATCATTCAGAAACACTTCCAGTCATTTGGCTGTGGGGTGTTTCTGCTGCACTTGGGTGTGTCTGACATTTTACGAGGCACGTATTTGATGATCATAACGGTAGCGGATAGAGTGTTTCAGGGTACGTACTTGTGGAAAGACGTCCTGTGGAGATCCAGTGTCACGTGCACGTCTGCTGGAATGGTGTTCGTCCTGTCGGCTCAGGTGTCTTTCTTCCTGATCTGTGTGATGACTCTGGACAGAGCGTTGGCGGTGTGCGAGTCCCTGAACCGCTTCTGCTTTGTCCCCAAATCAGCTCACCTGGTCAGTTTGGTGATATGGATCACTGGCCTTCTTGTGGCCACACTTCCCCTGTCCTTTGAAACACCGTGCTGGAGTTTCTACGGTCACACTGCCTTGTGCCTGCCTGTTTCCGCTCCGGGGAAAGACCACAGCGCCCATTCTTTAGACCTGAATCACATTCGTCACCATCCATCTCATTACTTTGTTCTTCTGCTTCTCTTCCATTTCAGTCTGTGTCCCGTCGTGGTCGCAGCTCAAGGCTTGGTCGGCTGGACTCTGAACCGGACGTTGATCATAGCGACAGATTCCAGCGGAAGGACCCTGGAGCTGCTGGTCGCCAGGAGACTCCTCGCCGTAGTGGTGTCCGCCACGGCGTGCAGGGTTCTGGTGGGAGCGTTGTGGATGTCGGCAGTGGGGAACAGTAGCGTTCCAAGTGATGTACAGGTCATTGTGACTGTCCTGGGTCTGTCGGTCAGCCCAGCTCTCAGCCCGCTGCTCTATGCGGTCAACGTTGTTCTGGAGCACAGGAAGAAGCGGTCTGAACAACTGTTGCTGACCATCCTGGCACGGCAGAGAGCCGGTCAACAGCACACCAACCACAAGAGTGTGCATAAGCAGCAGGACTGATGCTACTTCATTCAAAGAACAGTTGACATGTGGAAAACAAAAACAAAAAAAACATCATTATCTTATTCATCAAGATTTGTTACATTTTTTTCCACGATAGGAACATGTCTATCTTTGATTTTAGAAAAGAAAATCCCTTTTGGATTTTTGTCGGATTTAGTTGTGCATCGGTTCCATGTACATTTGTCCATATGTTTGATCTGACATGCAAGTTTTTTTTTTTTTTAAATCGCTGCGATGTCTGTGTCAAGTGATATCTTTATATATGCTAATGATATTAAAGGCAAGAAGACGAGTGCTTTGCAGAGTGCAAAGTCGCTGACGTGAAAATGAGAACTCCTGGTTCGAATCCTAGACATAGAATTTGTTTTCACATTTCCCGTCGGTTCTGCTCAACATTGACCTAAGCTACTTTCAACGCCCATCTTGCGCCGAATTATAGAAGATGAGTGGTTGCTCGTTCTTTGTTTTCATTGTCCTGAATGTTGTTTATCTTGCCTGAAGAGGACCTTGTAAATCGAAACGCGTTGTGTCTTGTCTTCTGATTTGTCTGTCCATGTTAAAGGGCAGAGTTACTTTACATTCCTTTTAACACTAGGTTCCGGAATTTTGATGTCAGAGACAATGACTCTTGCTGCCACACACAGTTTGCATCCGACACGCGTAGAATTATGTTGACGTATGTGGGTGTGTCGTCCATCTGTAAGTGTGCCAACTTTGTACGTATTCCCACTGGGGTGCATTAATGAAGACCCGAAACAATACTGGTATTCAGATGACACTCGGCCATAGAGAAACAATATTATATTACTCCGCCGGACAAAAGGGACAAACAAATTACATAACAAAGCACAGACGCGTTTCGACCTCTTCGGTCTTCATTAAGCAAGAGAAACCGCATTCAGGACAACGAAAACGAAGAACGAGCGTTCACTTACTTCTCGAATTCGGCGCTTAATCATTGTCTTTAATGTTGTTTGTCTTTCCTGCTGAGACAAAAGAGGTCGAAACGCGTTGTGCATGTGTTCTGTCTTGTAATTTGCTTTTCCCTTTTGTTCGGAGGAGTAACAGAATATTTTTCTTTTAAGATTGGTTCCATTTTCTTCTGCAGACGCCTCACTTTGAAACTTACTCAGCCATGTCACTTCAGAGGCGCAAAATGCGAGTCGCACTCATTCCCTCTTCTTCTAGCGAGAAAGGTTCGTGCTTTCATCTTGGATCGCCTTTCAAGAAGTGAAATGACAGAGCCAACCAGTAAGTTTTGATATTCCATAAAGATATATTGCTTTCGTATTATGCTGTCAGTATGGTCCCCTGACTTCATGGCGATCGTTCTCACTGGAAAGATTTGTAATAATTTCGTCATTGATGTGAACTGATCCAGCATCCACTTTTTCCCCGTGGTATGGACTGAAATGGTATTCTCCCTGCATACCTGTTTATCTTGGATTGGCAGGTTGATCCGGATCCAAACCACAGATCCGCGCCCAAAATTTCGAGGGATCAGTACCTGAATCACCTTCAGCTTTTTTTTTAAATGGAAGTTTGGTTCAGTTGATTCAGCGGGGGTTTTATTTTATCTTATTTATTCATTTATTGTGGAAGTTTGGTTAATTCGTTCAGCAGGTTTTTTTTCCAAAATGTTGTTTATTTGTTTAAGTATTCATGTATTTATTTATCTGTTTATTTATTTATCTATTTATTTATCTGTTTATATGTATTTATTTATTCATTGCTATCACATCTTCTGTGCCACCTCAGTGGCGTTACATCCAAGCCGCTCATTCCCACCGCCCTGTCCACAGCTACAGCCCGACTTGGCCTGCCACAAGCCCATGACCAGGCAATCCACAGGGAGCAGTCAATGTCAAGTCGTCTTGAGGCAACCCACCGGATTGACTGCCGTGGGCAAAAGGAAGTCATCTTGGATCAACCCACCGGATTGACTGCCGTGGACAAACGAAGTCATCTTGGGGCAACCCACCGGTTTGACTGCCGTGGGCAAAAGGAAATCATCTTGGGGCAACCCACCGGATTGACTGCCGTGGGGAACATGAAGAAAGGTGGCAGAGTGGTTAAGACGTTCACCTGCCAATCCAACGTGTGAGAAGTGCGTGGGTTCGAGCCCTGCCTTTCTCGCCCTTTCTTTCCCAGTTTGAATGACAAATCGAACTGAACGTCAAGTCCATCGGATGGGGACTATAAGCGAGTCGGACCCGTGTGCCTTCCTGGCCCCCTGCACACGTTAAAGAACCCACGGCAGTTTAAAATCGAAAAGAGCAGGGGGGTTCCCCGCTGCCCTGGCAAAATTGATGTAAACTGAAGATAGCCGCCTGGTATTTCTTACCAAGCCACAAAAAATTGTCACTTACTGTTATCGTGTGCCATCGTGTACCGGTGGAAATCGAGGACACGTATAAAACATCGTATGCATCCTATGTGAGAAACTGGAGGAATAAATGAGATAAATGAAAATGAGTGACTGATATTTGAATGGTACGGGAAACGACTGAATGAGCGCCAGTAGGCTGCTCTTCGGCCGGCTCTACCTGGGTAGGCATCCCGTTGAGTGAGTGAGGTAGTGTGTTTATTGTAAAGCGCTTAGAGCTTGGTCTGTGACCGAGGATAGGCGCTATATAAATATCCAATATAATAATAAGTCGTCTTGAGGCAACCCACCGGATTGACTGCCGTGGGCAAAATGAAGTCGTCTTGAGGCAACCCGTCGGATTGACTGCCGTCTAGAAAATGCCACCGCAAGGTCGCAGTGGATAAGACCCTCCTGCCCCCCCCCCCTCCCCCCCGAAAAAAAATTAATTCCAGTGTCACGGACAGTGACACAGCGCACTATATCCCAATTTCTGGTATGACATATCTGTGAAACCAGTTCATTTTGAAAAACACTGCAATGTATGATGACTATTGGCGTTAACTTTTTGGAATTTGTGCTGCCGGATGACAGAAAGAGAGAGAGAGAGAGAGAGAGAGAGAGAGAGAGAGAGAGAGAGAGAGCTCTTGACGAGTCAATTAATCGATTGACTGATTGATCAAGTGATTGATTCATTGATTGATTCATTAATCATTTAATTAGAACGATATTGATCAATGAATCAACCAACCAATCAATTAATCAACCAACCAACCAACCGACCGACCGACCAATCAATGAGTCAATGAATAGATCAATAAATTAATGATTGATTACGACGAAAAAGCTGAAGAGCACACAAAACAAAGTGTGAAGTAACGCAGTATGTAGTGGGTGTGTTGCATATGAATGAAATGAACAAGAGAAAACACAATAAATAAAATACAATATACACCAAAAAGCATTGTAAACGACAAGGGGACGGGGGGGGGGGGGGGGGGGGGGGGGGGGAGGAGAGAAGGGGGTCAGCCGCCTAAAGCACCCGACCCAAGTCTGACCCTAGGGTAGGTTGCCCTACCCAAGCACCAAGGGGTGAGAGGGAAAACGGGAGAACCCCGAGAAAAAAAAAAAACCCTAGCCAGACGCAGCTAAGAGCTGCAGGGCTCGCCCCCCCCCCCCCCCCCCCCCCCCCCCCACACACGAAAAAGCTCTTGCACGCGGGCACAACCACACCACACACACACACACACACACACACACACACACACACACAACACAACCACACACACACATAAATACAAATGCGCGCGCGCGCACGAACACACACGCACACACACATACACACGCCCATACGCACACACACAACCACACAAACACACACATACCTAAGGGAAAAAAAGGGGGGGGGGGGTTACAATGGAGAGTAAATGAGTAAATGTACAAACAAGGCATACATTAAGACATTTGGGTACAGCATAGGGAGGTAGGTGGTGCTATGGTGGCGCAACAGAAAAAGGCAAAAATAAGAGCATTAACGCAAAAGATACGATATGAGGTCATGATGAGAGGCACTAACAACACTCCCAATGACCAAAAAAAAAAAAAAAAGGGGGGGGGGGTGGGAGGGGAAGGGGGGAGGGGGAAAGTAGAAAGAGACGTAAAGAGAGGACCCGTATGAGGGCCCTAAAAGAGAGATGCCGGAGAAAAGTGCTAAGGGGAGAAGGAGGAAGAGAAGCCTCGAGAGGTCCCGTAGAAGGGTCCTACTCAGACACAAGTAGAGAGACAGGAAGTAAGGAGGAATGTAAAGAGAAGGAAGGCACAGGAAGAAGGAGCCCTACTGGGAGACGACTGAAAAGGAACCAGGACAGAGGAGGGAAGGGAGAGAGAGGGGTAGGGGGTAGGGAGGAGTTGAAGGGGGGGAGAAAGGGGGGAGAGGGGAAAAAAGGAAGAAGGGAAGAAAGAGAAGAGGAGGGGAGGGGGGCGGGGAAAGAGGGGGCCAAGGTGGGTAGGATGGAGAGGGATAGATACAAAAGTAAGTAAAAAGAAAAAGAAAAAAATAATAATAAAATAAAATAGAAAAAAACAAAAAGACAGGAAACTGGGGAGCTAACCCTACTCGGAAACTCCTGGCAAGAGAGATAGGCTCTCAAACGATCATCCCAGTAGGCGCTAGGCTCTAAGGTAACGAAGAGGCCACTGATGCAGACCAACCATGCACAGATAAGTATTAAAGGGGAAAGGGAATAATAGGTCATTGTCCACCTGATTTGGCTCGCCTCTCATCATGACCTCATATCGTATCTTTTGCGTTAATGCTCTTATTTTTGCCTTTTTCTGTTGCGCCACCATAGCACCACCTACCTCCCTATTCTATACCCAAATGTCTTAATGTATGCCTTGTGTGTACATTTACTCACCATTGTAACCCCCCCCCCTTTTTTTTTTCCTAAGGGATGTGTGTGTTTGTGTGGTTGTGGTGTGTGCGTATGGGCGTGTGTATGTGTGTGTGCGTGTGTGTTCGTGCGCCCGCGCACTTGTATGTATGTGTGTGTGTGGTTTGTGTGTGTGTGTGTGTGTGTGTGGTTCTGCCCGCGCGGAAGAGCTTTTTTGTGTGGTGTGGGGGGGGGGGGGGGGGGGGGCGAGCCCTGCAGCTCTTAGCTGCATCTGGCTAGGGTTTTTTTTCTCGGGGTTCTCCCGTTTTCCCTCTCACCCCTTGGTGCTTGAGTAGGGCAACCTGCCCTAGGGTCAGACTTGGGTCGGGTGCTTTAGGCGGCTGACCCCCTTCTCCCCCCCCTCCCCCCCCTTCCCCCCCCCCCCCCCCCCTTGTCGTTTACAATGCTTTTTGGTGCATATTGTATTGTATTTATTGAATTTTCTCTTGTTCATTTCATTCATATGCAACGCACCCACTACATACAATCACACCCTCCCCCTCCTCTCATTGTCCTTCCCCTCCCTGTCCTCTTCTCTCTCTCACTCTCCACTCTTCCTCTACTTCCATTCTCTCTCTCTCTCCCCTCCCCTCTCTTCCCCCCCACCCCCCACCCCCCCCTCTCTCTCTCTCTCTCTCTCTCTCTCTCTCTCTCTCTCTCCTTTTCCTCCTCCTCACTTTACTCTACCCTCTTTCCTCGTGCCCTATTCCTCGAACTCTACTCACCCTCTCTCCCACTGTCCCTCTGTCTACTTCATTCACCACTTTGGCTTCACAAGGGGAGTATTGCACATGTTAATGTCTGTACTGTTTTTATATTTTTGTCGCTGAGGAAGGCATATTGCCGAAATTTCTTGTCTTGTTTTGTGTCGTGCATTAAAACTGCGTTACTTCACGCTTTGTTTTGTGTGCTCTTCCGCTTTTTCGTCGTGTTCCGGTAACGCTGCAGTTTGTTTCATTTGCCTAATGATTGATTAATTAAAAAAGCAACTAATTAATCAATCAATCAATCACGTACTCACTCACCCACTCACTCACATGCTCACTCAGTCACTCGCTCGCTCACTCACTCATTCACTCACTCAGTATATGAATTGTTATTCCAGATGTATGAATACGGCCTGAAATCGATCTCAGCGTCATCAGTCGACCCGGAGAATATTCTGATGACTCTCCTGTTCACGTATCTTCATAACCTCAAACCTTGACTGAGAGATTCTGACGTATACCCTCCCCACCCCTCCCACCTTCCTTTCTCTCATTTTATTCATACTCTTTCTGTAAGAATTCATGACCGATTTGATGATGTAAGATACCGTTTTACACACACACACGCGCGCGCACGTACGCACGCACACTCGAAAACGCACACGGACGCATATACACACGCATATACAAATGGCAGCAATGCTGTTTTTTTTCCGTCGAAGTATTACGCGGATTTTGATTTGGCGTGAACACAGCGTTGTCCTAATGTGTGTGTCTGGGAATGGGGAAAGGGGGAGGTGGATGCGTGTGTGTGTGTGTGTGTGTGTGTGTGTGTGTGTGTGTGTGTGTGTGTGTGTGTGTGTGCACGCTCGCGTGCTTGCGTGCGTGCGTGTGAGTGTGTGTGTGTGTGTGTGTGTGTGTGTGAGTGTGTGTGTGTGTGTGTGTGTGTGTGTGTGTGTGTGTGTGAGTGTGTGTGTGTGTGTGTGTGTGTGTGTGTGTGTGTGTGTGTGTGTTGTGTGTGAGTGTGTGCGTGTGTGTGCACGCGCGCGCGTGAAACGTCTTGTGAAAAGTTTAGTCGAGATGTTTTTCACGATACCCCCACATCATTAGTTGTAGAGAACTATAAAATAGGCATTCTGGCTCACCCACCTCCGCCAGCTCCAACCGGCTAAAGCCGGTTTCGCTGTTGCTCCGCCGGCTTACCCAGAATGCCTATTTTATAGTTCTCTAATAGTAAACACTTTACAAACATACATAATGTGTAGGATTATCTGTTTTATAGTTCTCTGTCACTGGACCATTAAGAAGTAAACAAACAAAACAATGGGGACTTGGTTAACCATGCCTTTATTCTTAGGAGGGCTATTTGTCAACCAAGTTGGGATTTCATTCTATTGTGAGGAATGACTGGCTATTGAAAGCTATCTGAATAGGGAGTGTCTGAAAAGGGGTGGGATGTGTGTTCACACAAGCGTAGAATCGTGGCACGTTGTTGAAGATTATTCTAAGCAGCCACCAAGTGCACTTATTCTCAAGAATTCTAGGATTCTAAAAATAGTACCGCTCACGCGTGAACGGTTGGTCTTCCAGACAAGCCAGCTCCGTCAGATAGGATTCTAAAAATAGTACCGCTCACGCGTGAACGGTCTCAGCAATCGAGATATCACCCTCAGTTTACGGGAATAGGAAGGTGAGATTCTAATATCAACCAATCTTCCCATTTTTGTCTTGAGTAATCTAGCAATTCTTGATGAACGGTTTGTGATTCAAGAAGTTCTATCTCAGAAGAGATACTGTCTTGCGACATAACACAACACTGAAAACACGACTGCACTGCACACCCGCAAATGACAAGACAGCTAGGTTCAGTTGCTAACAACACAAGTGCTGGGCGGAAATGTCGTCACTGTTACTAATCAGCTGATTCTATCTAGTCTTGCGATTGGGGGAAGGTAAGAAACATGTTTTGATATGTTTGGAAATTTAGCCGCCTAAATTTATACAATGACGTCTAACGCCTGTACTGAACGACGCCGTCTAAATTTATACAATGCTGCGTGGCGGCCCGACGCCCTTATGTGTAACTCGACACGAACCCGGAAACAGTGCGGCGCTTCGACTCGGCTATTGTGCAGTTGAGTAAGCCGGGGCCAGACATGTCTGACCTAGATACTACATAAAGGCAGAAGGGAGTTGTCTCCCCGGAAAAGAATGTAACAATTAATTGTGAAAAAAATCGTCATTAAGTTGTTCTAGGTTCTTATTCAAGTCGGCATCACGTTCTTATTCAAGTTCTTATTTAAGTTTTTATTCAAGTTCTTAACAAGTCAACATCAAGTTTTTAACAAGTCATCATCAAGTTCTTAACAAGTTCTTATTCAAGTACTTATTCAAGTTCTTATTCAAGTTCTTAACAAGTTGTCATCAAGTCGTCATTAAGTTCTTATTAAGTCGTCATTAAGTTTTTATCAAGTCGTCATCAAGTTCTTATCAAGTTCTTATTTAAGTTTTTATCAAGTCGTCATCAAGTCGTTATCAAGTTCTTATTCAAGTCACTTATAATTATTTATTAAGTTCTTGAAATATTACTGCATATCAAATGGATCAAAATGATCTTTTGTTGTTGGCGGTTCTGGTATTCTTTTTTGTTCAGATTTTGTATTTAGTGGCTGTGATTTTTTGGGGCTGCTTTGGTTTTTGCTGTTTTTCTTTATATGTTTTATAAACGTAATAACCACCCCCACCAACAGCAATGACGCCAAAAATGCTAACTCTTTTAATCCAAATAATCCATGTCGACTTTGGTGTTGTAGGTCTTGAATCAACTTGTGTATTTACAGCTGGCATTGAAACAACTGTTGGTGGTGTTATGTTTTCATTATGAGTTATATTCTGTGATTGCAACATTAATTTTTTTGTTTGTTCCACTCTGCTAATTTTTTTCCTGCTGCAACACGCCCAGGATGAGGAGGCTTTTTACTGGTCACTTTCTCCATCAATGTTTTCTGATTCTGCTGATTTTCTGGCTCGGTCATTTTGAAGGGAAACAAAATCTATATGATTAAAAGTAATTAATCCCATGATTAATGGCGATAACAATGTTCCAAATCTGTAATATAGATCACATCCTAGAGACTCTAATGACTTTGTTAAAACTGGATCCTGCGTTAAATCATACATAAAATCTTGTTCAGAATCAATGGGAGCAAATCTACTAACTAGTTTAGTGTACAAACTAAGAACCGTTTGCCCAACACTTTTTACCATTCTTGACCCCAGTTGCGCTTCATACCTGTTGTGATACTTTACAATGTCTTGTGGCGACATTTGTTGAATCTGTTCTATGCTGAATTCATTTCCAAGGTACTGTTTTGTTTTTCCACATGCTGCTAAAGAATACAGCCTTTCCTTTTGACGCATAATAGCTTGGTCATCAACTTGATCATTTGTAAGTTCAGGAAGTAAATCATCGCAGTTCATGTTTTATTAATGAATAAATATTATTTTATTTTTTAAAAATGAGCACCGAAAAAACTATTACTAACCTCGTATACCATTCTGCTGTTATTGGAGGTCTAAGTGTAGGATACACAATGCTTGGTAAAAGCTTGTTAAGAATAAAACCAGCAGATCTTGGCAAGCTAGATTTTGAAGACTCAGCAAAGTTGATTGCTGTCATTACAGCTTCATTTGCTACGAAAGATTTTCTAGTTAAGCAAGGAATAATTCCAGAAAATATAAATATGTAAAAAAAATACATTTATAAAAATGGCTTCACTCGTAATGATGATTGGTGGCGCTGTGGTTAATGCGCTTGCTTTTAGCGGAAGTAATTACGCATTTAGTAAACTACAAAATAACAATGAGAGAAAAAGACATAACAGAGCTATGGAGCAACTAGCTGCTGCACAAGACACCTATGAAAAGCAAAGAATGGAGCAGTTAGATTTTATTAACGACAGACTTAAACAACAGGGACATGCAGCTTACACATTTAAAGATGTTGACCAGGCAATAAAAGAATATTTTCTAGTAACAGGCAAACAAGTTGAAACATTGCCCCACCAAAATTTAGCGACTTTTATCAACCATCAGAAAAACAAAAGATGCAAGAAATATTGTTTATTGTCTTTGGCATGACCGCTGTGTATTTTGTTGCACAAAGTATTGGCTGAATAAAAATGTACAAAATCTATTATTCTCCAAAAGGATATTGGAAGGGAATAACAGCAATTAAAAAGCTTAGCCAAGCAGCGGGAGTCAGTGAACAAACAGCAAAAGAATGGTTATCTAAACAAGCGATTTGGCAAATTTATTTACCAGCACCTAAACGAATACAAAGACCACACTTTGTCAACACAATACCGAACGACACCCATCAAATGGATCTTCTATATTTACCCCATGATACGATTAGACGAAAAGATTTAAGTACGCACTTACAGTCATTGACATAGCTTCAAGATACAAAGATGCGGAACCATTAACACAAAAGAGTGCTTCTGCTGTTGCTGTCGCTTTACAACTGATATATCAACGAGGACCCTTAACTTATCCTCGTATGATTCAAGTCGATGATGGAAAAGAATTTAAAGGTCAAGTAAATCAATTATTGTTAAAACATAGAGTTACCATTAAAAGAGGCATTCCAGGAGTTCACAGATCACAGGGTTTGGTTGAAAACTTTAACAAACAGTTATCTGAAAGGCTTTTTTCCTACCAGTATCACAGAGAGCTGATTGACAATTCTCGCAACACAGAATGGGTTAGAAGGCTGCCCTCAGTTTTGCGCGCAATGAATAATGAAGAATTTAAAGGTCTAAAACCAGTACAAGCAATCAAAAAACAAAAAATAAATGTTGTTGAAGGAGAGTCTTCATCAAGCAAACTATTGCCATTTGGTTTGAAAGTGAGATACCTTTATTCGCCGGGAGAAGCGGAAGGGGACACTCGCATCAGGGCAACAGATCCAGTTTGGAGTGTTGATCCATATGAGATAAAAAAAATTGTGAAAATGAATCCACCCGTGTATTATTTACGAGAAACTGACACAACAAAACGACCAGCCCCCGAAGATCTTTTGTGAAGGAAGAACTGCAGATAATCCCTCCAGACACAGTCGCTTAATTATTTTTTAATTTAAATTAAAATGGCGGCAAGAATGGAAAAGGAAGAATCCTTACGTAAAATGGCACTGGAAGCAAGAATGGTGAAGGAAGAGTCCTTAGAAATAATGCGAAAAATATTTGATTATAATCTTGCTATTAGACTAATATTTAAGAAGATTGATTATGCCATGCTAGACAAAACCTCAAATTTTGATTGGGAATATATTAAAAAAATTCGAGCGCATTTAGCAGTAATGAAAAATAATTTGGTTGAATTGGGTGATGATATAGTTAAGCTTAACGAACTGTTTTAATCTACGCAAATACATTTGGGTTTAAAATGGAAGCTCAAAGGGAAATGGCAGAAATGGCAAAGGAAAAGTCTTTAAAATTAATGCAAGATTTATTTGAGTATCAGTATATCATTAAAGAAGTATTTGAGAAGATTGACAATCCCTGGCTAGAACAATCGCCAGACAATCGCTTTAAACCCCAAAGCTTTTATTTTGATTTATGGGTATGGGAACATGAATATTGCGAAATGACAAAAAAAATTAAAGCACATCTAGCATTAATAAATAATATTAATTTTGCTAAATTAGATGATGATATAATTGAACGTGCGATTGCTGAAAAATATAAGCCCATATGATTATACTATTCTCCAATGCCCGATTGCATATGAAAACTCTGGATTAACAAACACACGTTTTGTGTTTGTTCTATCTAATGACTTCTTTGTTACAACAGTTGTGTTGATCTCATGTAGATTAGATCGTAGTTTTACGTTGTCATGATGAAAAGTCTTATTGTCAAACAATGCTTTTTTATAGTTGTCATGTGATATGCTTGATTGCACAACACTACGAGATATTCCCTTTGCTTTTTTGACAACTTTTTTTTGGCTTGAAAGACTGTACATTTTCGACCTCAAACCAACAAACTCCTTGATCACACCTCCAGATAATTCATCCTTCATCTTACCTAAAACCTTCTTGTTAATATCTCAATGCAAAGGCGAATCTTTAGGGTAATCAGATGTGTCGTACCATCCCGCATGCCCTTTAGCTACTTCTAATTCCATGTCTTTATAGATATCTTCAGTAGGGATGTCAATTACAAAGGAATCTGTATCTGTGTACAGAACTCTGGACTCTGGATACAAGGGCTTAAAGTAGTCATAAAGAAATTCTAACATCAAAAGCTTCGACAGCTCTAAAACAGTAAACCCAATAAAAACGGGCTTATCCAATTTGACTTTCTTTTTTTTCATCATTATGCCAAAAAGCTGATCATGAAATCTTCTGAAGTCCTGATAATTAGGTTTTGAAGTCAACTTAATTGCAACGTTTTCTCTGGTGACCAATCTAACATCTTTACGCTTGTGCGGATTTTCCATAGTCTTTCCAAAACAGCTGTTGTTCATCAACTTGAAAAAGTCTTTTTCTGAAGCATCTGCGGATTTAGTTCTGAGATCAGTGTTCTTCATTATGTATGGTTTCATGAACTGTTCTTGATCAAAAGCAATTATACGATGAACAGCTGTCAACTTCAAACCATGTCTTAAATAAAATTGAAGAAGTCTGTAATGACAGACATAATTTTTTTTGTCACGAAGATTAGGCACAAGTTTAGGTGGTTCTGTCATTGACACTTTTAGACTTTCTGCCGCTAATGGATAGTCATTATGGTAATCATGAAGTTCATGGGGGTATTCTAAATCAACTTCTAGAATGAGACCTCTTTTACGATCAGCTTCTAGAGTAGGTAGCCATTTTAAAAACTTTTGAATGTCTTTGAGTCCTGTGTACATTTTAAAGTTGCGTAATGGAAGTGATTGCGCCATTGCCCATCCATACAGATTGTTTGCATCTAAATACATGAGATAGTTAGACCTTTTACTTGG
>JAMYXO010001742.1:0-27531 GCA_033310375.1 Conus canariensis | reverse complement strand
GGCGAGGGTAATGAGTTTCTTTTAGAATGCTATTTTCATGACATGGAGGACAGTTTTATCGACTCACATTCAGAGAAGTTGTGGATAGTATACATTGGAAACCCTCTAATATTTGTTAATATTGAGTCACTAAAACGCCTTGATTTCATTGTGAAACCATCAATGGATCATTCTACATGTTTGATCACTCCATATGTGATAGGGTATAATAGAATACAATTGCTTTATACTCAAGATTTCAAAATAAATAAGACGTGCATTATACGTTTTCAACAGACATCTTTTAGAAAATCAATGTGTCATTGCATAGAACTAAACTACTTAGACCCAAACACAGCTCTAAAAAAGAATGAAGGAGTATGTCGTCCATGTTGTCTATCACTCACCATCATTAACACTTCAAATCTTCAAATTAAGTTTGCCCGTTTCATAGAGTGCAATGCTGGTATGAAACTGTTCCTGTCTGTCCTTCCTACGAGTAAAGAACCGGTGAAGATGCCCAGTGGTCTATTCAACTGTTCTGTACCATGGTACACTGATTTCCGACCTCACCTGCACTGTAACCAGCGCCCAGAATGTCACGACGGACGGGATGAAACAGGGGACTGTCCCTTCAGTAGTGAAGATTGCAAGGGGCTGGTGGCATCACAAAACAAGTGTTTCAAATTGATCCTATTCGATCGAAACATTCCCATTGTATTTTCTTACATTGAGTGCCACAAAGTGGGTGGAAAACTAGCAGATGTGAAAACCAAGAAGGAAAAGTTAGATTTCCGACGTGCACTGTCAGACTATATTAGATTTAGAGCAGCCATTGGTCTAAGGTCGGGCTGGCATTCTGTGCCATTTTCGTATAGCAAATTCCGTACATGGTTTGACACCACCTTGATCTATAACATGAATCACTTCTATTTACATCGTGATTTTTTTACTTCAATGAGTTTTCATCAGTATGTTCCTTCAAGGAGTTTCCATACTGCCTATGCCACAGATTATGGGATTCATTTGCAGTTGCTGTATCCTGTTGATGTTATTGGGATAATGTGCGAACTGCAATTAAAGTCAACTGGTGTCTTTCATTCCCCCATAGTGTTGGCTCATGTATGCTCCGCTGAATGTATCTGTATGCACACACGGCAGCATTTGGCTATTTCCCCTGCACGTTTTGCTTCACATCAGTTTCTGTCGTGTGACGCCAAGAGTGACTGTATGAAAGAGATGGAGTCAAAAACCTATACATCGTTGAACGTTAGTTGTGTGCAGCCTGACGACATGTCGTTTGATGGAGGACCATTCACCTACACTCCATTTAGATGTGATGACGACATGACAACAGTGCATCACACTATACTGTGTGACTTCAAACAGGATTGTCCAGATGGAAGCGATGAGTTATTCTGTGAATTTCCATGTGCTGGTTTTCTGTGCGTAAACGGTCAGTGTGTGTTACTCAGTCAACGCTGCAATCAATATACAGATTGTGTGGACGATTCTGATGAAGTTGAGTGTTCTGATGATGCCGCCTACCATGCCCCGATCAAACAGGAAGACATTAAGCGACAGTTTTACGTTGATCTAGATGGGACAGGTTACTTCAATCAACAGTTGATGAAAACTGATGATTTGTGTCCTCATACTCATTACCCATGTTCCTCCGAGTGGCTGTACTGTCTGCCTATCTACACTAGATGTAATGGATTCTTTGATTGTATTTATGGAGAGGATGAGCATTGGTGTGAGGCATTGAGGTGCCCTGGTTTCTACCAGTGTCGAGCTTCCATCGTCTGTGTGCACGGAAATCATCTGTGTGATGGATGGGGTCAGTGCCCACAGCGTGATGATGAACTGATGTGTGACACGAGCTGCCCAGAAGGATGTCAGTGTCAAGGTCATGTTTTACTATGTTCACATCCGTTCATTTCTGGCCACTTTCCTCTGTTGAGATACGTTAATGCAACAGGCTCACACATGTCTCTAATTGATTTTAGGACACATATTAATCTTATTGCTTTGATTTTATCGCATTGTTCGATTAACAATATATCACACACTACACTTTTAAACCTGAAGAATCTGGATCTTGCTCAGAACAATATTAAAACCCTCGACATAACTGTTTTTCTTCAGCTGCCGAATTTAAGAACTCTTAACATACAAAACAATCCACTCAACATCACAAGTGAAACCACAAAGGTAATTGTTTATTCATTGAATTTGATGGACGTGTCAAAAACACATGTCAATATTCTTGATAATGATAATATATCCTTCTACTTGCCTCACATGGAAGTGGTCAATACCTCGTATTGTGCTGTTGGCACGGTTGATGGGACAGGTTTGAAAAATATGCCAGAAATCCGAGAACTGGATTTAAGGGGGAATGTCCTTAGCAAATTTCCACTGGATCTGTTGTTAAGATCAGATAAATTACAACGTATCTATTCATCGAATTACAGAATGTGCTGCAAGAATGTACTTCCTAAACACTTGGATGAAGGAAACTGCTTTGCCCCTATCATTGCACTTCCATCGTGCACATCACTTCTGCCAAATGAACTGTACAGAGTCTTCTTTCAGCTGATTGCTGTGTCCGCTGTGGCAGGATGTGTGGCCTGCTTTCTAGTTTATTCCACAGTGAAGAACATGACTGGAAGCAGTTTTATGATGGCTATTACCCATTTGCAGTTTGCCGATATCTGTATGGGATGCCATGTCATCGTTATTGTGCTATCAGACCTCCTGTTTCATGGCAAGTACATGCAGATGGAAAAAGCATGGACTAACAACGTAATGTGCAGACTGGCTGGCTTTCTTTTCCTTTTGTCTAGCTCAGTGTCACCAATGATTGTCTGGTTCACCACTTTGTATCACGTTATTGTCTATTATTTCTTTAATGATGTGTGCAGGTTCAACCAATGTTTAACAGCCGTAGTTTGTACAGTAATGTGGGTCATTGGCGTGCTGTTGGCATCAGTTCCATTTCTCCCTGGACTGTCACACTGGGGCCTTCAGGGCCAGTCAGGTCTGTGTCGTCTGGCTTTAGTTGATCACTGTCATTCACGGCAAAGATTCACATGGTTTACAGTTATTGTGGCAATTAATTTCATTATGTGTTTGATGATCGGAACTGGTCAAGGTATCATCTTCTGGCGAACACCAAAATACCGGGTAACACTCAACCCCACACACCAGTTAGTGCATTCCTCAGTCCATGTTACAAGAAAGTTGGCTGCCATAGATGCTTTTTGTTGGTTCGTATTCGGAGTGACGGTGATGATATGTTCTTGTGGTGTTGATGATTTTGTTAAGACCCGTGATACCATGGTTATATTCATGTTACCCTTAAACTCTGCTCTCAACCCATTGCTGTACATTTTGACCGTGCATACACAATCGCAACGTCAAACGCAAGAAAAGAAATTGCTACAAGTGCTAAAATTACGTGCTAGAATAGGAAAACACTCAGCGGTTAAGTTAATGAACACAGATACACGAGTAACACTTAGAGACGTGTAGAATGTGTACGCTTGTATAAGTGAATCTAAATGTTTTTGTGTATTTCACACATGTACGTGTATTTGCATTTTTGGTAAGCTAATTGAGATGTATTATAACACTATTAAATTCAGTTGATACATTACAACAAGAAAGGCAAACTGTTCTGTTACTCTGCTGATGTCTGCTGTTATCTGTCGTCAGAAATCAGAAAGCCTTGAAGCATCTTTAGCTATAATACTTTATTTTACACATCTTTTCTTGTCAGGGAATGTTGGGGGAACAAAGTCCACGACTTTGATCCAAGTGACTGCGGCTTTTGTGTTGTTTGAAATTGTTTCAAGACTGAGTTTGAAATAAGGTGTGTCTCTGTTCTTCACCCTGTCTGTCAGAGACCCAGAGTAAAAATGCCGATAGCTTTTTCTTCCAGCCGACGAACATATGCTTTCTTTGGTGGAAAGTTTCGTTCTAAACGATTTCTTTACTGACTTCTACTCATTTTAAATAACATTGATCTTGGCCATGTCAAAGAAAAACCAGATTGCACATTGAAAGAAGGTGAATTAGAAACTTCATGGTTTAAACTATCTCTAGTGTTTCGTCTCTGTGTAATCTATTTACAAGAAATATAAAACTGTCACACACACACACACACCACACACACACACACACCACACACACACACACACACACAAACACACACACACACACACACACACACACACACACACACACACACACACACACACACACACAGATGCACCAGCAGCAGCAACAGCAGTGAAGAAGCTGAAATGTCGTAAATCTGCAGGCGTTGACAACATCCCTGCAGAACTATTTAAACAGGATGGAGAGGCACTGATTGATTCACCACCCACAATCAGCAAAACATGTGGACACTAACTAAAAGCACACACCATGGACTCAAGTATTCATGGTCACCTTTCCCATGAGAGGAAACCCCCAACACTAAAACAGTCACAGGATTCATCAACCGTGCCGGCAAATTCATTCTCAAACAGACTGCATTCTAAAGCATATACTGTTATTACTGAAGAACAAGCTGGAATCTGCAAAGGCAAAAATCACAATCCAACAGATCTTACACCTGCGCAATGTTTGTTGCATTCTGCAAAGGCCCAAAATACAATCAAACAAATTTTATACCTGCGCAAGGTTTGAAAGAGAATAAAGCCTCTAGCAAAACAAGGATTTCTTCCACGTCTTCGTAACTTCAGGGATGTTTCTAAATTGTCAGACAGACAGCGTTATGAGCCATAGTGAAGAAATAAAACGCCAGACAAAAGCTAATGAACACTACTCAGCAGGTATCCTCCAAATCACCAATGTGATTTTCACACAGGATGGTATTGGGGTGTGGTTCTACACATCAGTTATAGTACGTCAAGGCTGTCTCATATCTCCCACACTTTTCCTAACGTTCCTGGTACTCATCAAGACTGTGGTGCATGTCGGCACAGTCGACATTCAAGAACCTTCGCTTTGCAAATGACATCCGCTGCCTGCCATGCTGTGAACAAGAATTTGCAGAGCATGTTAAAAGACTGGATGATGCGTTAAAAAGATTAAGAATTTAAATCAGCACTGAGAAACTGAAATGATGGCCAGCCACAACACAACTATGACAACTGGTGTTACTGATAATGGACAAAAGTTATGAATTGTTCAACAGTTTACTTGCCATCACTAGCGATGGGGAATTCAAACCAGAAATCCTCTCAGAGGCAGCAAAGACAGCATCAGCACAGTCCAGACTGAAACCTCTACAGAGGGATAAAACATGTCAGTAAAATACAAGAGTATTGCACTGAGAGAGAACGAGCGAACGAAAGGATGTATTGCTTTAAAGCAGTACAGCTTCCTTAGCAATTCGATTCGATCCACCATGGCAGAAATAAACTCGCTAATGTTCGTCTGACATGGAAACCATGGCGAACTTGTCCTTTTTCCAGACACAGTTCTGACATATTTTATGTCACTGGTAAGGCGCTGGTTACGATGATTCTGTCTGAGGCGTGAGTCTTGAGCCCAGGCTTCATCCCAGGTAGAACAGGATCAGGCCGTGTAGCGTCTCCAGCGTCCGTGCAGCACGTGCCTGGATGTCAGCGTGTTGTGTTCTGCTGACACGTTTTCCTCGGCGGAGACTGGCCAGTTGTGTCCGCTCCTCTGTCAACATGTGTCTGTCATCTTGCTTCACAAACCAGAACGAACAATCACTGTCATCTGGCGTACACGGAACCTCTAACAGCAGATCGTCCGATTCACAGAGTAATATGTCTGATCCACTGAAACGAACAAGAAAGATTTTTTTAAATAACTTGTTCCTGCTCTGATCTCTCAAGCGTCTCTGGACAGATTTTTCGGTCAGAGTGGCAACATAACTTTTAACGACACTTGTACTGAAACCTGCCACGAGGTTTTCATAGACCGGCTCGATGTCCGTGTCAGCTGGTGGAGAGAGGACTGAGAGAGAGAGAGAGAAAAGAGAGAGAGAGAGAGAGAGAGAGAGAGAGAGAGAGAGAGAGAGAGAGAGAGAGAGAGAGAGTGATTTGGTTTGATAAATAGACCGACAGATGAATAGATAGACAGACTGGTAGAAAAATACATAGACAGGCTGACAGACAGATAGAAAGATAGATAAATATATAGACAGATAGAGAGATAGATAGAGAGATATACACACAGAGATAAATAAATAGATAGATGGCTAAATAGACAGACAGATGGATAGACAGATCTTCATGTATGCGTGTGAGACATGGACCATGGCGGCGGATCTGTAAAGAAAAAACCAAGCCATGGAAACGAGCTGTTAATGCACACATCAGATATCATATTACCAATGAACAAGTACACCCAATCATCAAGAAGTACACTTGAGTATTTGAAGATCTGCGGTAATAATATGAGAAAAGAAACAACATTGGTACGGCCATCATCTGTGATTATCATCTGGCTAGAACAGAAATCAGAAGATCATGGATTCACACAGGTTTGTATCAATACACACACACACTCGCTACTAAGTTCTCAGAATATCATTTCAACAATTACTCATACATTTGCATCCAATTGCAATGTTAAATCAAGAGAACAATAACCAGAATATACACATATATACAAATCGTCCACGATGAATGTTGACTATATGAAATGTGTTAGGCTGTCTATTGTTGTTGTAAAATATTAATCAGTTTGAATGATCAGTGGTGAATGAATGGCAATAATCATGTGATACACTTCAGGATGTTAAAGTGTCATCTTCATCCACATAATGCACGCGGATACTTCTGTAAATGTTCTAATGAAACCGGGATATCGAAAAATAACAAATAGTTCTTCAAATTATGTCCTGAAGGATGCACAGCAGGCAATCATCAAACCCGACATCCAGATATCAACATGGGTAATACGAGTGTCATAATCAATCATTAACCAATGACAGAAGGGCCGGTGATCAAACGGTTAGAGCATTTGCCTGCAGGTTTGATGGTCGGGAGTTCGAGCTACTTGTGAGGTCGGATTTGTTCTGCTTCAAAACCACTCTCTGTCCATCCAGCAGTAATGTGGTACCTGATTCAGTTCAGAGAAGTTTAGAGGCAGCGGAAGGAGATGGATGGACTCAGCCTTCATCATTCCATGCCTTATATATGATGAACCACTGACACTTCATGGCCCTTATGGTCAACGGAACTTTTACCCTAATAATGCGTAGCACAGTCGCCAAATATGTCCCAGTGTCACCATGAACAATAATTATAATCAAATCATATAACCATTAGTTTCCAGCACAGGTGCAGAATGTTGACGTGGATAATATAACACAGTCAGGTAACCAACAATCCACAGCATGGTTCCAAATAGTCCCGAACGTTGCACAGATGATTGTCCTAACCAATACCCAGAGAGGTTCAAACTATCCAGCCCATCAATTAGCTCACTGACAACATGATGCAAACGAGCCGAAATGCGTCAAATGTGATATTTACGAATATCCGCGAATACTGACGATATCTCACGTATTCAAAAGAGCTCAAGATACACGCATTTCCAGAAGTGATAATTGGGTAATTAATAATAGTATTTTCAAGCCGATTTGTGACAATGCCAAAGAAAACCTTAAGAGAATCATCGAGGGAGGGAGACAGAAGGGAGGACAGAACACAAAATAAGGGAAAAAGACAAACGCGATGGGCTACCAACATTGCAGATTGTAAATAGACTGCATGCTGAGATCCGCGCCTCGGCATACATACAATAAAGCTGGAGGGATCTGATTGCATATTCTCAGTGCGACGCCACAAGGACTTTACAGAATTAAGGAAGAAGATACATGATTCCACCTAACAGATACTGATAATCACAAACATTATGCCCATGACAAATGATAGATTTTTAAGGTGCACATACTTTAATGTTTGAATAGACTAAAAAGCAGCAACCATGCACAGAAATCGTCTGTTTCAACGACTTCACTGCAACAGAAAACACACACACACACACACACACACGCACGCACACACACACACACACACACACACACACACACACACACACACACACACACACACACACATGCGCGCGCGCACACACACACACACACACACACGAACGCTCGCACAGACAGACAGACAGACAGACAGACAGACAGACACACACACACACACACACACACACACACACGAACGCTCGCACAGACACACAGACAGACAGACAGACAGACAGACACACACACACACACAGACGCACACGCACACACACACACACACACACACACACACACACACACACACACACACACACACACACACACACGTTTACGCACGCACTTGCGCGCATTCACATAGAGAGAGAGAGAGAGAGAGAGAAGAGAGAGAGAGAGAGAGAGGAAATTATATTTTTTTTCAGCTTTCACATAGGCAGAAAAAACTGTTTCTGCCATGATTATCCATTGACATCGAAAACATTTCCAGGAAAATCAGCCAATTTGGTCGGGCGGTTAATATTACAGACGTGATTGTACTTTCGATACCCCTCAGTTGCAAGACATGGAATTCAATGGCTACCACCAGCTCTTACACAAAGCTGAAAGTGCAATGGACTCAAAAGGGAAGACTGAATCTACACAGTCCGGCTTCACCATTCAGCTGATGCCTTTCAGGGAGTGTTGCTCAAATGTCCTGCCCTACACTGCAGGTGTTTGTATTTCTAAGGCCTGGTTCTAAAGGAAAGCATGGAGTACAGCCCTGCCCTGTAGTCTGTGCCCACGATGGAACTGTATAACATCATCTCCATTATCCTCATTGTCATTGATCATCATCTCAAGATGAACATTTGTTGTGATTCTTGTCTTCTGTTGTCTCATGGTGACCTCAGTTTTTATTTCAACTCCTCGTCCATGCCCATGGTGAGTTTGTGAGTCTTAATGAATGACAAGTTCGTTAGATGAACGTCAGGACACTGTCCTGAAAAGGATGCGAGGTAGTCATTATCATGAACATGACGTTGAATATATGGTGTCCTGCGTATATTGGATCAAAAAGCAACAACTGGACTCTACCAGTGATCCAGCATAAGTGCAGTGTCTCTTTTGGTGTATTGCATCATGACCACCTGATACTAATTGCTCCCTGTTTTTATTTGTCTGTGCTGGGACTCTGACAGCACAAATCTAACTGTGATTGTGTTTGAAAGAGCTGAATTACCATTATGAGGAGGATAAAGGACATAAGTTCGGCATGTTTCATCCGGATGAAGTTTAAATACAACGTCTTCATCAGCTGAAGTTCTGGTCCAGCATCATTCAGATGTTTTGGTTCAAGCATCCTTTGTCAGTTCAGGTCCAGCTTCGGTATTTTAGCAGTGTTACAGATTCAATGTTTTTTCATCCACAGAACCTCTGTAGCACTCGTAAGGAGCATAACCTGACAAGCCAGATCCAGTTTAGAGAGGCGTCCCAGTATTCTGCAGTCTCTATAAGTGTTGGAGCAAAGAAAAGGTAGAGGATTAACACCCCGCCCCCTCCCCATCTCCAACGTGCAACTGATCTCAAAGTTCTCGAAAACAGGGATAGGGTCTGAAAGGTGTGTGCATTTATGGCAAGGGGAGTATCAGTGATGGGGAATCCATCTAAGATGTCATATAGAAAGGCAGCTTTGGGAATGTGCGTGCGTGTGTGTGTGTGTGTGTGTGTGTGTGTGTGTGTGTGTGTGTGTGTGTGTGTGTGTGTGTGTGTGTGTGTGCATACTGAAGAAATGTTTAATAAAAGTTGTCAAGAAGCCTGTTCTGTAATTGACTTTAAACAGGCAAACTCAATTTGAAGTTTTGAAGTGTTGATAATTGTAGGTGATAGACAACATAGACGACATACTCTTTCATTCTTTTTGAGAGCTGTGTTTGGGTCTAAGTAGTTCAGTTCTATGCAATGACACTTTAATGTACTAAAAGAGATCTGTTGAAAGCTTGTAATGTACGTCATATTTATTCTGAAAACGTCGGTATAAGGCAGTTGTATTCTATTATACCTTATCACATATGGAGTGATCAAGCATGTGAAATCATCCGTTAAGGTTTTTCACAATAAAATCAGGGCGTTTTATTGACTTAATAGTAACTGCAATTAGAGGTTTCCGATGTATACTATCCACATTTTGTTTGAAGGTGAGTCGATAAAACTGTCCTTCATGTCGTGAAAATAGCATTCTAAATGAAACTCATTACCCTCGCCTCTTAGATATACTCCAGTTTTCCAGTGCATGGAATTACAGTCATTGATAGGCGATGTATACGAGCACGCACATATCTACCAAGGGGTACTTGCCCATGTAGTATACAGAAAGGAGTGACATGGCCGCACACCCCGTATATGACACCTGGGTGAACAGCAGACGGTAATGAGTATCTTCCACAACCAGATGCATTGGCCTGTAAGAATATGATATCCGTGCTGTTTTGACTCAGGAGATATTCCACACCTGGACAAATATCAAGGATCCTCAGTAGACCAGGAGTTATGGTAAGGTGTTCAGTGTTATCGTTTTTTTTTGTTGTTGTTGTGAGGATAAGTCCACACAGACAAAGAGGATAAAACACCTTAATTGCCAAAGGATTGTGATGCAAGGAGACAGTCAGGCGACACTGGCGGCTTGGTCATGTGTAGTGCAGGCAGACCTTCCATTACAAGAGTCCTCAAGCCATGTGTTGCTGATAAATTTGTAGACCATGCGAAGATGCTAATTTTTAGACCATTTTGTGATGGCTTCTAATGTCTGGAGTGCCATCTGACAAACCCATAAACAAATCAATGGACACAATACCAAAAGCGACAAAAACTTCAAATCAATGAGATAGATATTTAGTTTTCACCCGAAACTCTAGTTAACTTGACAAATACACATCCACACAATTTGACAATGTCAAACCAAATTAATGGTTTAAAAGAGGCGACTGCAGGTGGAAAGATAACCACAATATAGAAATCACACAAATCCCAAAGCAAAGGAAAAAGATATATAGTTTTCATCGAAAACCTTAAATATATAAACAATCGCACACCCATAATGTACGACATTGACTGGCTGATGTGAAGCTTTCAAAGTGGAGTGACTGCAGGCGGAAACTGAAACATGGGCTGAAACAGAATCACCAGGCCACCAAAAGAAGAAACAAACAAATCATACAACAAGCACAACACTTTTCGACCTTTTCGGTTTTCTTCAGACTGGACAAATAACATATCAAACAATGACAACAATAGACTAACAGTCATTTGTCTTTTTGATCTGGGTGCAAAATTCTGCCTTAGGTAAACAATTAAAACTATGGAATATAACTTTCCTATGGATCCATGCTAAAAGGAAAATTTTCCAATCAGCGTTTTAAACTGCTTGCAAACAAAGAATTCTCTTCACTTGATATATAAAACGTACACTGAGAAAGAGGCAGGTTAGATAAAACAGGATATTGTAAGATGTTGATTTATAAAGCAATGAAACAAATGAATGAGAAACAGAGTAACAAATAACTCTTAACAACAGTGGAAAAACAAGGAGAGAAGAGAAGGAAGACAAAAAAGTGATGGTCAAATCTCTTGACACAGCTGTTGTCAGAGTGTCAGCCAGTGTAATCCTACAGCCTGAACGACCTCTTCCTCTTCTTCTTCTTCTTTACAGGTCAAAACTGTCCACAAATCCCTTCGTTTTTTCTCCTCCTCCTTCTCTATCT
This sequence comes from Conus canariensis, assembly GCA_033310375.1. Taxonomy (NCBI): domain Eukaryota; kingdom Metazoa; phylum Mollusca; class Gastropoda; order Neogastropoda; family Conidae; genus Conus; species Conus canariensis. The sequence continues at coordinate 15,792 of JAMYXO010001742.1, read as the reverse complement.
CCCTCTTTCTCCACTCCCTCTTTTTTTTCTACCTGCAGGTTGTCATTTGTCTGCCCCCCCCTCTCTCTGTCCCCTCTCTCTCTGCCCCCCTCTCTCTCTGCCCCCCCTCTCTCTTTCTCTTTCTTCTCTCTCCCTTCCCTTTCCCCTCTCTCCCCTTCTCTCTCTACCCCTTCTCTCCCCTCCCTTTCTCACTCTGTCCCCCTCCCTTCCTCCTTCCCTTCTTCCCTACCTTCCACCTCTCTCTCTGTCTCCCAATCTCTCTCTGTCTTTCAGTCTGTCTATCTGTCTGGTTCTCTCTCTCTCTCTCTCTCTCTCTCTCTCTCTCTCTCTCTCTCTCTCTCTCTCTCTCTCTCTCTCTCTCTCTCTCTGTCTGTCTGTTTGTTGGTCTGCTTTTCTCCCCCATCTCTCCCTTTCTTTCTAATTCCTCCATCTCTGCCTCTTTCCCCACCGCCCTGTCTTATTCTACCTCTCTGTCTTCTTGTTATGCGCACAATCTTCCGACGTCAATTACGATCACCCACACTCCCTTCGACTTGAAACAGGTGAACAAAAGAAAAGACAGCTGGAAATAAAAATCGCTTCTGGAGCAAAAAAACAGAATGACGATGGCTAAACAAATCAGGAAATAATTACAGGGGACAAACTGGTCTGAGCACCCCACCGATTAGAAACAAAGTTGAATTTTTTTTTGCTGGTATAAAGGCAAAATGAGACGAAATAGAATACATTTGATGACAAGCGAGTTAACTTGTTTTGCCTTCACAATTCTCAAGGATAAAGATGGGCAATAGAAAATGGCACGAGGACGGCGATTCACTACACACGCACGCACACACACACACACACACACACACACACACACACACACACACACACACACACACACACGACGCACGCACGCACGTACGCACGCGAACACTTACACACACTCACACACACACACACACACACACACACACACACACACACACACACACACACACACACACACACACACACACATACCCCCCCCCCCCCCCACACACACACTTTATCAGTTTTTTGTTAGGTTCGGTAGCTCATCGATTTGATTTAAACAAAGAACAAGAACGAAAGAGGAAAACAAAAGTTTATCAGGGAATAGAATTAAAGAAGAAGCCAATAAAAAGTTGGTTTTGCAAGAAAAGTATTCTCAACCACTACGTTCAAAAACGTTGTCTCGTTCCTAAGAAAGAGTTTGGTATAGGTTCTACGTCGATGGCCTCTTTCTGCTGGGTGCCAATCTTATGGTAATGGAGAAACACAAAAAAGTACTTTGATTTCTTGCTGAGCATGTGCTACACCTCCTTCTCCTCCTCCTTCTCTCCTCGTCCACCTTCTCCTCCTCCTCGTCCTCCTCCTCCTCCTCTTCCTCAACCACTACTCGGATAATAATGATGATAGTGATGATGATGATGATGATGATGATGATGATGATGATGATAAGGAGGTGGAGGAGGAGGAGAAGGAGAATTTTTACAGCACCCATCCTAACAATGAAGGATGTTGGGCGCTCTACAAAAGTTAACAAATCAACGCACACACACACACACACACACACACACACACACACACACACACACACACACACACACCACACGCACACACACACACACACACACACACACACACACACACACACACACACACACACACACACACTTTCTTAACGCTATATCGTTTACTGTCGCAATTTCGCCAACATTAGGGTATTCGACAAACAACATCGACGCCTATTTGTGTATTTTCTATGCATCATGCGAGCTGCCCAGTATTTCTTCGCGCTATTTGTGGTAATTTTCACTGGACTTTTCAAACTTTCATGTCAAAACGTGCAAGAGAGAAGAAAACTATGTTTCAACGAGTGATACGAGTAAGATGGAGAGTTGCAGTGGTGCTCGTGTTTCTGGTGTCGTTCTTGCTCCAGTGTGGCGACGTGGAGCCCCATCCAGGTCCATCTGACAAGAGACTGAGGCAGGCAGCCATGTCTTCCAGCAACCAGCAGCTTCCCACATCTCCTGGAGCCCGTGGAAGTGAGTCTGAGGCCACGATTTCCGATGTGGTCAAAATGTTGACGGCGATGGACAAGAGAATGAGGAGAGGATCGAAGGTCTTAGTCAACGATACAAAAGCACATGGAGACATTTCAAACTGAAAGAGATGAGAGAACTATAAAATAGGCACTCTGGCTCACCCACCTCCGCCAGCTCCAACCGGCTGAAGCCGGTTTCGCTGTTGCTCCGCCGGCTTACCCAGAGTGCCTATTTTATAGTTCTCTAATAGTAAACACTTTACAAACATACATAATGTGTAGGATTATCTGTTTTTAACACTAATTTAGAAAACTTTTGAGACTTAAGTTTTTGCTTAATCCTTCGTTTTTCTTGATCGTTTTCAATAACATCATTTTCACGCATACATTCATCAAATGCGTCTCTGTCTTTCATGTGAAATAAAACCACTGTCTTTAATTGTTCTCTAAAGTCTTTTAAAACTGAGTTATATTTTTGACATAAAATCCACACGCTTATCCCAGCATGTCTTCCACTGAAAGCTAGTTTTGATAAAGTGTTTCTTTTTTTGACTATATCCTTTTCTGCCGAACAATCATCTATAATAAATAATGTCTGCGTTCCCTCAAACAGTTTAAAAAAATGTTCTAAACACTCACTCAGTTTATTGCTAGGGTCAACTAAATAGATTTCATCATCCGTCCATATAAACCTTCTATCGTGATATGCTTTGTTCCATTTAAGTGTCGGACAGAAAATTACAATATGATCAAAATTATAACTATAAACTGTTTGTAATAGGTCGAGGACAAATATTGTTTTTCCACAACCAGTCTGTCCACAAATCAATGAACAATGAGGGGTTTTTGTCATAAAGTTTAACATCGGCATTGACACCAAAGTTGTCTGCTCCATAGTTTTAAAACAGAATTTAATCTAATCCAGTTATTGTTTTTATCATACTCTCTGTCAAAACTTGTTCAGTATAATAAAACCCTATAAGGCCCAAATGTGTAAGATTAATCCAGTTCAGTTCTGTAAGATCGTTTCTATTTAAACTAATATCAATTTTGTTGCTTGTTGTTATGACCTTAATATCCTCGCCATTGTAAAGAACAACGACAGTAACTTTAAGTTTGTCAACGTCTAAGTTTTGCCAGCTAATAAGAATTCCTTTCATAAGATTGTCACTGACGCCCAGAGCTCCATTTCTCGCCTCATCTTTTAAGACAGAAATTTTAAATATCATTGTGAACGTGTCTCCTAATTTTGTGCGTGGAATGAACTGTAATTTTGTAGAAGCTTTCTTTAAAACCGATTCTCTTCTGTGGAGGATGTACTGTTTGTCCCCAAACGGCTTTATTTCGATCTCTTTCCGACTGTTGTCCTCTGGCATAAGACTTACATGTAAAGGGCCAGAGTTCAATGCTTTTCTGAAACTTTTTTGACGGTCAAAAAATGTAAATGGGCTTAAGAATTCAAATTTTATGTCCCATTCTAAATATGGTTCTAAGTGCCATTTGTTGTCAGTTTTTCGAACTATTTTATATTCATACTGACCCGCATTATTTGCTTCTACATTGCGTAGTTGTTCTAGTTTAGGAAACCTTTTGTTGTCGTCAACCTCTTTGCGCTTATAATAACCATCTTTAGTGTACTCAAAACCATATAAAGTGCCTATCTCACCGTTTTGTTCAAAGTCCTCAACGTCTGCAAGGTCTTTTAATTCTAAAGTTACACACCTCTCAGGCGCTAATGTGACCCCCGAATCGTCTGGTCCACGTGACATTTTTTAAAACAACGTATTATTTTATTTCTAAAACAATGTGCAGGTTATCACATTTCACGACTTTCCCTGTTTTATCTGTGATCTTTATATTAAATGATCTGACCCTCCCACAAGCTAATCTTTTAAACTGTAAATTAGGGAATTGTATAATTTCATAATCGCAATATGCAGCTTTCCCTGATGGAAGAGCTCTTAAAACAGTTGAGGGCCTTCCATCATATAAGTTTTCATCAGTGCTCAGCTCGTCCAAATGAACATAGAGTAATGAATGTAATGCAAGATCGAGCGGGTTTTCTCCCTCATAAGTAGTTTTGTCTGATGTAACTCTAAAACCATGATTGTCAGTTGCAAAGCCTAACATTTTAGCTAGCTCTACATCAAAAAGGTAATGGTCTACTTCTTCTTCAGGTTTGAATGTCAACATTATTTTCAAATTTGCATTGTTAAGTTTGAGAGTAATGTCGAAGTTACTCATTGCTTCTTTTAGCGAGCAAAACCCGTAATAACCATCAGGTATGGTTAACTGGCTAACTAAGTTTCCTCTATTATCAAATTTTTTAATCTTATTATTCTCCTTGGATTCAGTTATATTAAACCATACGACTTTGTAAAAAATTTCATGGAGTGCGACCCTTTGGGTTCCGCAGTTATTATCAATAGCATATTCTAAAAACGAAGGACTGTCTTGAGTTGTTATTGTTACAAACATTTTTAAAACAAATTTAAAAATGAGTGCATTCAAATATACTAATGCAAAATATTCTGTTGGACCGCACTACAGTCCTAAAGATATAACAACTGATACCCTCGACATTTCTGTGACTCAGACTGACGCCTTTCAAGTAAAGGTTAGTACTCCATTGGATCGTTATCTTAACCCTCCTATCAAAAACGACTACATCCCGAAAGTGTGGTTCAGTCATCCGATGCAGTTTTATCAGAACCAGTTAAACTTTGCTGTGTTTTGTGCATCAACTGGGTGTGGAGTGTCGTATGCTGATCATTTAAATCATCCTGATCCTTTGGTGAGGTCAGTGTATAGATTTCATTTTTATTACACCTTCAGACGTATTTTATCTGAACTGCAAGCGCCATTACCAAATGACAAAACGTTTAATCCATTCAGCAACAGAATAGATTACAAGGCTTTTGAAAGGATCTGTAACGAATTTGATATTGACCCAAAGACAGACTTTAGACAAAAGTTGGATCTTAATCATGGTTTAGGCACCCCTTATTTTTGGGGCGTGCACAGAAAGTATAACTATGATTACAATCCTCCTTACACATCTTTCTCTTCAGGCACAACTGTTCACCTCGGGTCCATAGAGCAAGAGCATAAAACAGCATGGACAACATTTATTTTGGATACTTCTAAGGGTCTAACAAAAGCGGGAATAGAACGAATAAACGACTCTATTCGTACTTATGTTTGGTGTTTGCTAGGTTCGCAAGCACAAACGAGATCAAACATAATTGATCCTTCTACTGGCTTTGACGCCCAAAAACAATATTTAGCAAATTTAGAGGATTCTATTAATTCTGCAATTGATTTGCCTTCAAGTATTAAAAGGTACCAAAATGTTTTGCAATACGCAAGATCGAAAGTAGACTTTGCTGTTGGCACTGGTTTATACATGCTGCCTTCTGACCTCAGACTCCAGATAGGAACAATAATAAACTATAATAATGAAATCCTTGTGGCTGGTAAAGAAGAGAAGGTCGGAAAAAACGACATAAATTCTAAGCCAGCAATAGCAATAAAAAAAGAATCCCCACCAATCCCCAAGGCCCCAAAACCCCATCCAATACCCCCCTCAAAACCCCACCCCCAACCAATCCCCATGGTGAATAAAAGCGACCCCCATGAATATGAAAATACGGCACTTGTTATTGGATTAACTGCCCTAGGATTACTTGGTCTTTATCTTACTAAAGAGTAACCCAACTATTAAGACAACTAATGCCCATAAGTGCTCAGCCATAAAGCCAACTACTTTACTTGCGGCAGACAAAAGCCAGCTAACGATCCCTCCTATTATACTAGGCAAAGAATCTATTGCTTTACTGGCTAATTTTTTTAGTAAGTTTGCAAGGTGATCGAGTTGTTTTTTTACCCATGATTTATCTGACGACGGAGTTGGCGGGCCTGGTGGCACTGCTCCCCCACCACCACCGCCTGTAATAGCCAACACCAGTGTACTTATTGCAAATCCTAAGGCTGTTATAACACTTGCTAATGTGACACCTTGCTCTCTAAACAGTGTTCTTATTCGTTCTGCTAACGTTGTGTCTTCATATAAAATTCTTTGGATAGTTTCTCTTATTCTGCTCACTTGAGTTCGTAATTGTTCTCGGTTATTAGACAACACTTCTAGTCTTGCTGATCTCTCTTGTTCAAGATCTTTTAGTCTTTGTGTTATTCTTTCTTTAACATCATGGCCTAAGTTGTGGTCATCAGCCTCAACTAGTTGTTCTTTTTCTCTTTTTATATGCTCATCTAGTTCACCCAGTTTTGCTAAATTGTTTGTTAATTCGCCTCTGATGCTTTTCAAAGCATGATCAAGGGCGTTATTTCTCTCATAGGTAGCGGCGGATCGTGCATAGTTTTTAATACTGTTTCTTCTGAAAAACTGGTTTCTGCTTGTATTATTTCGTCTGCTGTTGGGCTTAAATCTTTAAGGGGTATGTTTTGAATTTGGTTTTCTGTTGGGAGTTTCTGTAGTGTGTTTTGAAGTTTAGCAACTGCTTTCCTATCTAATTTTGGTTTAGTAATGCCAAGGCGATTTTGATCGCGCACACTGAGTCTTTGTCTAATTGTACTCTTAGCTAAAAACTTTAATGGGTCTGGTTTAGTTGTAAGCTGAACAAGTTGCCCTTGGTCGTTTCTCACAGACAAATGGCCATCTTTTAATTCAAAATCAGGGTCTATAAATTCGGGAGGTTCTAGGCCTAAACTTTTGTAAAATGCTTCGGCCCTTTCTTCTGTTAATTCACGCTGCACTGAGCGCGATGGTTGTGTCAAAGGAGTCATTTCACTCATGTCGTCTCCAGGATCAAAAACATCATAATCTTCTTCACCTTCAATGCCTGCCATGTTTTTAAATAATTAACTTTTTATTTTGTTTTATAAAAAAATGTCACAAGCATATGGCTCGATTCTTGACCCGCATAGAAGACTGAAAGAGCCCTTTGGCGTGAAGGGAAATAAACAGAATATTATTGTTCCAAATAATCCATCTACTATTGATTCAGATCAAATTCTTACTGTTAAATTTCCAGACCTAGGAGCAGATGAAGTGATTGTGCCGGGATCTGCACGACTTACTTTCAAAATAGAACTAGAATCAGCAACAGACGAAAACAGGACAGTAGTCCAGAATCTGGGACGGGCAATCGTTAAGAAAATTTCTATAAAACTTGAGGGGCAAGAAATATTTTCTTTACACAATGCAGACATATTTTTAATCTATTGTGATCTATGGCTAACCGATAATGAAAGGGCCGATCTTGCGTTTCAAGGAATCGAAAATAACGAAGCACTAAGACACAGAATAGACGCCGAAGACGCTAAAGCCGGCAACAAGTATGAAGCTGTAAGTTTTGCTTATGGAAATCGCTTTTCTATACCCTTAGATTTTGAGTTGTTAAAAGCGCATGCGCCATACTTTCAAGGAGCATTAAAAGACAGATTGTCATATGAACTAACTTTTAATGAATACAAACGTGTCATTAAATCTACAGACTCTAACGCAAAGTACAGCATTTTCGACATCTCGTTAGAGTTTGACATTGTTAGCAACCCTAACTTAGCAAGGCTGATTGAGCAACAATATCAGTCAAAATTAGCAATATATTACGAAAGAGTGATTCATCATACTAAATATCCTAAAAGCAGGGCAGACACAATATGGAACTTTAGTTTTAGTGCCACAGCAAGATCCCTTAAAGGTATTTTATTGCTGTGTGAAGATGAAGAACCATTCAAAAGACAAAGTGAAAAGTTTATCAATCCTAAAATAACGAAAGTACAATGTTCAATTGAGGGTAGTCCTAACCAAGTCTACGGTAGCGGGCTTAAACCTTATCATCATTTTGATGAAATAAGAAAATTGTTTGGAGGCGGGAGGTGTAGAAATCCAACAGTAGACCTTGTGTCTAAAGATCTACACCTTCACAGTGTTAGACTTGATGAATATTTAACAACGAAATACGGTTTATGGATTGACCTAAGGTCAACAGAAGATAATCAGTTGCATGGGAGTGGAGAACAGTTAAAGACGTAATAAACATTCAAATTGATAAAGAAAAAGAGAGTGATAAACCACTTAATGTACATTTGTTTTTAATATATGATGCGCAGCTGAATATTCAAGATAACAGATTAAAAGATATCCAATACTAAATTATTTTTATTTTTTAAAAAAAGCATGTCTGTTCAGGTTTATCCAAAAGTGCCCAAAGAAGAGAACTCTGTTGCTGTAGACATAAAAACTTTCAGATTAACAAACATAACACAAATGCAAACCCAACTAGAGCAGGACCTTTCAAAATACAGCAAAACCAAACGAAGGTATTCTGCTGTCTTTAATGCTGTTACATATGTTAATACTGGAGCATCGATCACTAGTGCTCTGTCAGCAGGAACAAGTGTAGGTCTCTTAGCAACAGGCGTAGGTGCACCGGCAGCTTTACCTCTAGGTGGTTTGTCTTTAACTCTTGGCCTGTGTTCATTGGCTGTAAGTGCTGTCAGCAAAAAAATAAAAGCTAAACTCCAAAAGCACACAGCTATAGTTCAACTAATAACAGCTAAACTTAGTTCCTTCAAACTGACAATAAATAAAGCACTTGCCGACTCGAACATCACGGATGAAGAATTTAGTCGCCTACAGGCTGATTTTGAGGACTACAAAAGACAAAAGTTTGATCTTCAAAGAAAGGCAAGGGCAACTTTTTCTCAACAACCAGACACTGACCAGATAAAAAAGGAATGTTTAAAAAAAGTAAACGAAACATTAAACTCTGTTCTAAACAGCTCACATTAACAACCCCAAAGGGCGTTTATACTTTAGTTTATGAGTCCAAGCACAAAAAGACCGTTGATATTGATTCTGATTAAGTATTTTTTTTTTTTTAATTTAAATAAATATTTTGAGTTAGAAAAGAAGCTCAACATGGATAAGATATATGAAGGTTCAGATGAATTGTTTGAAGCAATGCTCGAGGAAGAGCGTTTGTCAAGAGCACTAAATGAGATTGATTTAGAAGTTATTAATCCAAAAAACGTGCGGGAAAGCGTTGTACACGCTATTTCTCAAGTTCCAAGTAAACTAACAATAAACCCTCCAGTTAAAGTAAGGTTAGTTGTTTTAATCGACTATATAACAATAAATGAAGAAAATCTAGAAGTCTGGGTCTCAACTAAACAGCAGACTATTCTTTCCTCTAATGACTTAACACCTGGTTGGGCAGACCAGCTGCTTACACAGTTTGATGTGGCCGCTGAAGAAGCCAAAATGAGAGGCTCTGGCTGGTCAGAGGGTAAAGTCTTAGAGATCAGATTAAAACAGGCTAAGTATGAGCCGATTGTTGGCAAGGCTTACATTCCACTACCTCCATCATTAGTTGCAAAACGAGCAGTTCTAAACATAAAGAATTCAGACAACAAATGTTTTATGTGGTGCGTTCTTGCTAGGCTGCATGTATTCCGCAAAAACGCAGAGAGAGTGTCTAACTATGAACCTTACATCAATGATCTTAACTTTAGAGGAATATCCTTTCCTGTTAGTGTAAATCAGATTGATCAGTTTGAAGAACAAAACAAACCAATAACTGTTAATATCTACATATGGGATGAGGAAACAAATCTACAGCCGATTAAAGTGTCCAAGAACAGTCCAACGATTGGCGAACCAGACAAAAATCATGTTGACTTACTACTGATGTTTTCACCAACAGGGCTACCACATTACACATTGATACGCACAATGAGTAGATTACTAGTGCATACTACAAAACAACATAGCAAACAAGAATTCTGTAGAAAATGTTTAACAAGAATTCCATCTGTTAAAGCAGCAAGCGAACATGTAAAACATTGTATTAGCCCAGTTGACTGTGATACAGAACTAATTAAGCCCGGAGAAGGCAGTAAAGTTAGTTTTAAGAACTGGAAACGGTTGCAAACTAGTCCATATGTTGTTTACGCAGACTTCGAATCACTCATTGTTCCTTATGAAGGACCAACCCCACAGAAACTTCCTAAAACAGTCTTAATGAGTAATCATCAGATTTGCTCATTTGCCTTCATCATTGTTAGGTCGGATGGCGCCCATTCAAAGCCAGAATTATACAGAGGACCAAATGCTGCAAAATACTTCTTAAAACGCATGCAGCAAGTGCGTAATGCCTGTTCTAATAATCTAAACTTATCTGAAATCATAATGACGCCTGAAGACCAACAACAGTATGACTCAGCCACTCACTGTTGGATTTGTGGGGCGGCCTTGGTTGCCACCGCAGAGAATCCAACAGTAAGAGACCATGATCACATTAGTGGAAAGTTTAGAGGAGCAGCACATAACAAATGCAATCTTCAACTAAAGTTTGAACCAAAGACATGGAAGCTGCCTATATTCTTTCACAACTTGCGAGGTTACGACTCTCACCTTATAATGCAAGCAGTAACCAGCGACTTCAGGGTGTCATGCATTGCACAGTCATCAGAAAAGTACATGTGTTTCACTTTAAATAACATGTCTTTCTACGACTCTATGCAACACATGATGGGTTCATTAGAGTCACTGGCTATGTCCTTAAAGTCCTGCCCAATAACAGAAGAATATTTTGACCCAACTCTTGTTAGAAAGGGCGTTTACCCTTATGAGTACATGAACAGTTGGCAAAGGTTTGACGAAGATACACTTCCGCCTAAAGGCGCGTTCTTTTCTAGTCTCAGAGGAAAGGACATCAGTGATTCTGATTACCAGCATGCTCAAGATGCGTGGCAGAAGTTAGAGTGTAAAACGATGGGAGACTATCATGATTCCTATTTAATGGCGGATACCTGTTTGTTGGCGGACGTCTTTGAAAATTATAGGAAGACCTGCATGAAACATTACAGCCTGGATCCCGCGCATTACATTTCTGCGCCCGGGATGAGCTGGGACGCTTTCTTAAAATTTACTGGAGTACAAATTGATTTATTGTCTGACCTGCCAATGCTTCAGATGATTGAAAACGGATTGCGTGGGGGAATCAGTATGGCGTCGCACCATTACTGTAAAGCAAACAACAAATACTTGGACGACTATGATCCAAGTAAAAGGTCTAACTATCTTATGTATTTAGATGCAAACAATCTGTATGGATGGGCAATGGCGCAATCACTTCCATTACGCAACTTTAAAATGTACACAGACGGTGATACGGATAATATTCAAAAAGCATTAAAGTGGTTGGGCAGTTTGACGCCAGATCAACAGTGTGGATACATTCTAGAAGTTGACTTAGAATATCCTCAGAAACTCCATGACCTGCATAATGACTATCCATTAGCAGCAGAAAGTCTAAAGATGGCAAAAACAGAACCACCTAAACTTGTGCCTAATCTTCGAGGCAAAAAAAATTATGTCTGCCATTACAGGCTTCTACAATTTTATTTAAGACATGGTTTGAAGTTGACAGCTGTTCATCGTATAATTGCTTTTGATCAAGAACAGTTCATGAAACCATACATAATGAAGAACACTGATCTCAGAACTAAATCCACAGATGCTTCAGAAAAAGACTTTTTCAAGTTGATGAACAACAGCTGTTTTGGAAAGACTATGGAGAATCCGCACAAGCGTAAAGATGTTAGATTGGTCACCAGAGAGAACGATGCAATTAAGCTAACTTCTAAACCTAATTATCAGGACTTCAGAAGATTTCATGATCAGCTTTTTGGCATAATGATGAAAAAAAAGAAAGTCAAATTGGATAAGCCCGTTTTTATTGGGTTTACTGTTTTAGAGCTGTCGAAGCTTTTGATGTTAGAATTTCTTTATGACTACTTTAAGCCCTTGTATCCAGAGTCCAGAGTTCTGTACACAGATACAGATTCCTTTGTTATAGATATCCCTACTGAAGATATCTATAAAGACATGGAATTAGAAGTAGCTAAAGGGCATGCGGGATGGTACGACACATCTGATTATCCTAAAGATTCGCCTTTGCATTCAACTGTTAACAAGAAGGTTTTAGGTAAGATGAAGGATGAATTATCTGGAGGTGTGATCAAGGAGTTTATTGGTTTAAGGTCGAAAATGTACAGTCTTTCAAGCCAAAAAAAAGTTGTTAAAAAAGCAAAGGGAATATCTCGTAGTGTTGTGCAATCAAGCATATCCCATGACAACTATAAAAAAGCATTGTTTGACAATAAGACTTTTCATCATGACAACGTAAAACTACGATCTAATCTACATGAGATCAACACAACTGTTGTAACAAAGAAGTCATTAGATAGAACAAACACAAAACGTGTGTTTGTTAATCCAGAGTTTTCATATGCAATCGGGCATTGGAAAACAGCATAATTACATACCTTCTTCATCCGCGGGTTTATATTTTTCCTCAAATTTATCTAGAAGCTCAATCATATCAATATCCAATTCAGACAAAATTTTTCTCATGTTTGCTTGATGTGCACGAATTTTTTTTATTTTTTCAAGATATTCTTTATCCCATATTTTGATAATCAAAATTTGGGATTTTGGGCGTAGGCGATCAGGATGCGTTGCCATGTACCGATGAATCCACTTAATTGTTTCCTTAATAGCTGAACACGTATCATATGATTCTTGTATTAATTTTAAGGTCTCTTTTTTTTATCATCATTTTAGTTTCATGTAAGATTTCTTCCTTTTGAGCTTCCATTTTAAACTCAAATATATTTACGTAAATTAATTAAGCGGAACTGTGTCTGGCGGGATTATTTGCAGTTCTTCTTTCACAAAAGATCTTTGAGGGGCTGGTCGTTTTGTTGTGTCAGTTTCTCGTAAATAATACACGGGCGGATTCATCTTTACAATTCTTTTTATTTCATATGAGTCAACACTCCAAACTGGATCGGTTGCCCTGATGCGGGTGTCCCCTTCTGCTTCTCCCGGTAAATAAAGGTACCTTACTTTCAAACCAAATGGTAATAGTTTGCTTGATGAACTGGCGTCTCCTTCAACAACATTTATTTTTTGTTTTTTGATTGCTTGTACTGGTTTTAGACCTTTAAATTCTTCATTATTCATTGCACGTAGAACTGAGGGCAGTCTTCTAACCCATTCTGTGTTGCGAGAATTGTCAATCAGCTCTCTGTGATACTGGTAGGAAAAAAGCCTTTCAGATAACTGTTTGTTAAAGTTTTCAACCAAACCCTGTGATCTGTGAACTCCTGGAATGCCTCTTTTAATGGTAACTCTATGTTTTAACAATAATTGATTTACTTGACCTTTAAATTCTTTTCCATCATCGACTTGAATCATGCGAGGATAAGTTAACGGGCCTCGTTGATATATCAGTTGTAAAGCGACAGCAACAGCAGAAGCACTCTTTTGTGTTAATGGTTCAGCATCTTTGTATCTTGAAGCTATGTCAATGACTGTAAGTGCGTACTTAAATCTTTTTCGTCTAATCGTATCATGGGGTAAATATAGAAGATCCATTTGATGGGTGTCGTTCGGTATTGTGTTGACAAAGTGTGGTCTTTGTATTCGTTTAGGCGCTGGTAAATAAATTTGCCAAATCGCTTGTTTAGATAACCATTCTTTTGCTGTTTGTTCACTGACTCCCGCTGCTTGGCTAAGCTTTTTAATTGCTGTTATTCCCTTCCAATATCCTTTTGGAGAATAATAGATTTTGTACATTTTTATTCAGCCAATACTTTGTGCAACAAAATACACAGCGGTCATGCCAAAGACAATAAACAATATTTCTTGCATCTTTTGTTTTTCTGATGGTTGATAAAAGTCGCTAAATTTTGGTGGGGGCAATGTTTCAACTTGTTTGCCTGTTACTAGAAAATATTCTTTTATTGCCTGGTCAACATCTTTAAATGTGTAAGCTGCATGTCCCTGTTGTTTAAGTCTGTCGTTAATAAAATCTAACTGCTCCATTCTTTGCTTTTCATAGGTGTCTTGTGCAGCAGCTAGTTGCTCCATAGCTCTGTTATGTCTTTTTCTCTCATTGTTATTTTGTAGTTTACTAAATGCGTAATTACTTCCGCTAAAAGCAAGCGCATTAACCACAGCGCCACCAATCATCATTACGAGTGAAGCCATTTTTATAAATGTATTTTTTTTAATTTTACATATTGATACTGTCTGGAATTATTCCTTGCTTAACTAGAAAATCTTTCGTAGCAAATGAAGCTGTAATAACAGCAATCAGCTTTGCTGAGTCTTCAAAGTCTAGTTTGCCAAGATCTGCTGGTTTTATTTTTAACAGGCTTTTACCAAGCATTGTGTATCCTACACTTAGGCCTCCAATAACAGCAGAATGGTATACAAGGTTAGTAATAGTTTTTTCGGTGCTCATTTTTAAAAAAATAAAATAATTATAATTAATAAAAAACATGAACAGCGATGATCTACTTCCTGAACTTATGATTACAAATGATCAAGTTGATGACCAAGCTATTATGCGCCAAAAGGAAAGGCTGTATTCTTTAGCAGCATGTGGAAAAACAAAACAGTACCTTGGAAATGAATTCAGCATAGAACAGATTCAACAAATGTCGCCACAAGACATTGTAAAGTATCACAACAGGTATGAAGCGCAACTGGGGTCAAGAATGGTAAAAAGTGTTGGGCAAACGGTTCTTAGTTTGTACACTAAACTAGTTACTAGATTTGCTCCCATTGATTCTGAACAAGATTTTATGTATGATTTAACACAGGATCCAGTTTTAACAAAGACATTAGAGTCTCTAGGATGTGATCTATATTACAGATTTGGAACATTGTTATCGCCATTAATCATGGGATTAATTACTTTTAATCATATAGATTTTGTTTCCCTTCAAAATGACCGAGCCAGAAAATCAGCAGAATCAGAATCAGAAAATACTGATGGAGAAAGTGACTAGTAAAAAGCCTCCTCATCCTGGGCGTGTTGCAGCAGGAAAAAAATTAGCAGAGTGGAACAAACAAAAAAAATTAATGTTCCGAGCACAGAATATAACTCATAATGAAAACATAACATCGCCAACGCCAACAGTTGTTTCAATGCTAGCTGTAAATACACAAGAACAAGTTGATTCAAGACCTACAACAACAGGGTTGTCTACAACACCAAAGTCGTCATGGAATATTGAATTTAAAACAGTTGTCATTTTTGGCGTCATTGCTGCTGGGGGTGGTTATTACGGTTATAAAATATATAAACAACGCCAGCAAAAACCAAAGCAGTCCAAAAAATCTCAGCCACTAAATACAGAAGCCGAACAAAAAAGCATGCCAGAACTGCCAACAACAAAATCTCATTTTGATCCATTTGATATGCAATAATATGTTAAGAACTTAATAAATAATTATAAGTGACTTGAATAAGAACTTGATAACGACTTGATGACGACTTGATAAAACTTAAATAAGAACTTGATAAGAACTTAATAAGAACTTAATGACGACTTGATAAAAACTTAATGACGACTTGATGACGACTTGTTAAGAACTTGAATAAGTACTTGAATAAGTACTTGAATAAGAACTTGTTAAGAACTTGATGATGACTTGTTAAAAACTTGATGTTGACTTGTTAAGAACTTGAATAAAAACTTGTTAAGAACTTGAACAAAAAAACTTGAATAAGAACGTGATGCCGATTTTTTTTTCACAATTAATTGTTACATTCTTTTCTGGGGAGACAACTCCTCTTCACTTCTGCCTTTATGTAGTACTCTAGGCCAGACATGTCTGGCCCCGGCTTACTCAACTGCAT
>JAMYXO010001741.1:25000-27533 GCA_033310375.1 Conus canariensis | reverse complement strand
TGATGGCACTGATGGTATACAGATGTATGACGTTGTTTGCTGATGGCACTGATGGTAAACAGATGTATGACGTTGTTTGCTGAAGACTCCATCTTTGACATGCAACACCATGCCACTGTGAACCATCAATAACCCAGCACAACTATCAACAATTTGTTTTTTGCATCGTCCATCCACTGGGAGAGAAAGAGAGGGGCAGAGTGAAGAGAGAGAGAGAGAGAGAGAGAGAGAGAGAGAGAGAGAGAGAGAGAGAGAAGAGAGAGAGAGAGAGAGAGAGAGAAAGAGAGAGAGAGAGGCCGAGAGAGAGGAGAAAAGAGAGAGAGAGAGAAGAAAGAGAGAGAGAGTCAGACAGACATAAAAAGAGAGTGAGACTGAAGGGGAGAGACAGACAGGCAGACGGATGGATGAACGGACGGATAGACAGACAGAGAGACAGACAGGAAAAACAGACAGAGAAACACAGACAGACAGACAGAAAGCGCCGACCTAGCCGAAGTTCAGATCAAGTTCGTTCTTTCTGTTTGGGGGAGGGGGGGGGGGGGGGGGGCAGGTTGCCATTCTTGCAACCCAGCGTTTATGCTTATTACTTTTGCACGAATGTAAATAGAACGATGCGCCTTAGTATGAGAAATTCAAAGGGTAATACATCTTTCAGAAAGGACCTTTTTATCATGTAAATATTTGATGTGTTCTGTTTATTATTATTATTATTATTATTATGATTATGGGGCATAAAGGGCTGAAACTTAATATCTTGATGTGTTTGTTTTGATGGTGCTAAGAAGCATTCCTGTATTGTGAAGACATCAAATGGATCATAAGCCAAGAAGCACTCCTACATTGTGAAGACATCAAATGGATCATAAGCCAAGAAGCACTCCTATATTGTGAACACATCAAACGGATTACACCCTGCCTCCCCATCTTCTTTTCCCAGATCTGATCGCGAACGGCAGATCAATAGCGGCAGACCCATTGACACAACGCGAAATGTAAATGCAGAGATTTACACGGAAAAATCTAATACTGCAGCAGTCTGTTTAAAAAAAAAACATAAACAAGTGTCACTTTTTATTTGGTTAAAAACATACCAACACTGTAACAGGTCTTACATTCTATGTCGAGACAGATGCATTTTGTCCAAACTTTTTTTTTGGTTAGTTGCAAAGCGAGGCAACTATAGGCGGAAATCTCAACAAATTCTACAAAGTACTTATAATGACACCGCCGAACAATGTGGACAACCTTGTGTGATCGATAACTACTGGACGCGATGAGACATTGAGACTTGACTCTTTTGCTATCGATGACAAACGATTTTATGAATCATCCGACAGAATTTCAATGTAAAGTGTGTACACCTCTTTTTTTTTTTAAACATTTTGCTGTCCACTTGGATTACTGAAGTCTTGTCGCCAGATGTTTTAATTGTTGACTCATCTGAGCTGATCATTGCTGATGATTATTATTTCAGTTTTGATCAGAAGCTGTTTAAAAGTGTACTAAAGGTTGTTCAGCACTGTACTCCTTCCAAATCAAGATTCAGTGTTTAAAATCAACAACACTGAAGAATTCTCAGCATTGTTAACTGTACTCCTTCCAAATTAAGATTCAGTGTTTAAAATCATCAACACTGAAGAATTCTCAGCATTGGTAACTCTACTCCTCCAAAATCAAGATTCAGTATTGAAAATCATCAACGCTGAAGAATTCTCAGCATTGTTAATCTCAAGATTGAAAGAAGTGCTGGTCCCAACAAAATTATCAGTGAGATGTTGAAATATGCAGGTGGATAAAATTATTGATTTCTTAGTGATTTATTTCCATAAACTCTGTAATATGGGTGTTCTTCCATATGAATGGCCGAAATCTATAGTAATACCAATACATTATCATTATATTTTGTTTATTATTATCATCATCATTATTATTGTGAATATTTATATAGTGCCTCTCCTCGGCTGGAGACTAGGCTCTAAGCGCTTTACAATCCACTTTCATTTACACAACCGGCTGCCTACCTGGGTAGAGCCGACTGAAGAGTTGCCAGCTGGCGCTTCATTCAGTCGTTTCCCGTGTCATCCAGTCAATATCGTTTACACAATTTTCTTACTTCCTCCTTTCTTTCCATTTCTCACGATTTCTATTATTCATACAACGGCCAAACTGGCCTTCTCTTCTGAAAGTTGGTGATGAAATTTTACGTGTGTGCAAGATGTTATGCGTGCGTTCGCACACGGAACCTCAGTTTATAGTCTCATTCGAAGGACTGTATGGGAAATGGAGTCAGAACCAATGTTAGCTCCGAGGGAAAAGTCCTCCTGTACCGAAACGGCCCGGTGAAGATTCGAATCCGCAACCCCTGGATCACCAAGATTACGAGTCCGGCACTCTACCACTGAGCTATTCCAGCCCCCAAAATGAAAAATGAGACGCAAACTGCAGAGAACTATCGTGGCATCGCCTTCACAAGTGTTGTATGTAAGGTGTATTCATATGTCCTGAATGCACGACTTTTAAAGTGGGTAAGAAA
>JAMYXO010001741.1:17500-20000 GCA_033310375.1 Conus canariensis | reverse complement strand
GCAAATATCGTCAGCGTATTGCACCAAGGAGCAGTTTTTAGATAAATGCTTTGGGAGATCGCATATCAGAATATTAAAAAGTAGCGGAGCGATTACCGATCCCTGAGGAATGCCCATTTGTAAATATCTCTTGCTGGAATAAACATTTTGTATCTTTGTTTCTATACTTCTATTGGTCAGAAATGCTTTGATATAGTTATATACATGACCAGAAAGGCCAATGGTTTTCAGTTTATATAGAAGTCTCTCATGCCAAACATGATCATACGCTTTTCTGACATCAAAGAAAGTGGCGAGGACATTTTTTCTTCGTGCAAACTGTTGTTTTACATGAGTCGTCAATTTTACCAGATGGTCTGTTGTTGATCTGCCTTTTCTAAAGCCTGCTTGTATAGCCGGAATTATACCACGTTTCTCACAGTGATATACAAGCCTACTTAAAACAATTCTTACCATTAACTTACACGTGTGAGAGGTGAGGGCAATCGGACGGTAACTATTTATGTTGGATCTAGGTTTGCCCTGCTTTAAGATCGGTACGACTATAGATTCTTTCCAAACAGAAGGGATACTTCCATCTTGCCAGCATTTTGTTATGATGTTATGAAGTAACGATACAAAATTATCTGGCAGGTGTTTTAGCATCTCATTCGAAAGTGCATCCAGACCAACTGATGTTTTTTTTGTTGGTAATAATATTATTGCATTTTTTAATTCCTGTAGAGTGATATCTGCGTTTAGATAATGGTCATTTTTTTCTTCTGGATCACAGTACATATCGTTATTCTTTGAGTTTTCCCTCATAGTTTTGCATTTATCAGAAAGGCTATTTGTGGAACTATTCTTTGCAAACAGATCTGCGAACGCCTCGGCTTTTTGAGCAGCAGTTGGAAATTGCTCATTTTCTAAAGTAACCGGATAAATTGGAAGATTCACTCCCTGTTTCATTTCATGGACCTTTGTCCAAACTTTTTTAACGTCGTGATGATCAGAGACTTCGGTGAGACAAAAGGACGACCAGTGGTCCCATTTAGCTTTTTCAATGACTCTGCTGCTCATATTCTTGGCCCGTTTCATAGTGACGTTGTTTTTCGGCTTGTCTTTAACATATTCTTTGTATTTTAGTTTCTTTTCATCAACAGCACGTTTGCAGGATTCCGTCCACCACACATTTCCGCTATGAACTGATCTTCTTTTGTGGTTAGTTTTTGGAATGGATTTGGTTGCAGCGTACAAGACCGATTCAGAAAAATGTGTGTACATAGTTTCCACATCCTGGTTTTCAAGAGTTGTTACATTAAAAGACATTAAAATGATTTGAATTTCTCCCAGTCAGCTCGTTTGTAATTATATTTTGGAATTTTATCAACTGTGTTGTCTTGTCAACTGTAAAACCTCTGAGGGATATGGTAATAGGGAGGTGGTCACTTCCCAAAGTATCTTTATCAACCTGCCAGGAACAGCTAAGAGCTAAAGATGGGGAGATGAAAGAAAGATCAATTGCTGAGGGTCTATGGTTAGGAACATCTGGCAGTCTAGTGACACGCCCATCATTTAGAAGGTAAAGGCCAGAATCAAGAATATTTTCTACCAGGCGATTTGAGCTAACTTTAGAGCAACAACTGTCCCAGAAGGGAGCATGTTCGTTGAAATCGCCGGCGATCAACCACTTCTGATTTTGCACGTCTATAGTACGTAACCAGTCAGTTTTACAGTCAAACACTCCTTTTGGGAGGTATATAGAAACTATGTTGAGTGTTAACGACTTATCGAATCTTACACACACTGCGCATGAGTGAATATTTGCAGCATTTTCTGGAACCGGCGATGTTACAAGGCGGTAAGACAGATGTTCATGTATGTAGATGGCTGTAGACACTTTTTCGCCTTTAGCAGTCTGTTGACACACTGGGGGATAGAAAAAGTTTGCCAGTCGTGGTAGTTTATATCTAGACACATTTAGTGACTGCAGAATTAAAACGGAGAATGAATTATCTGCAATGTGCTCTTGAAGGTGGGAGATGTTAGTTGCCCACCGAGCGACAATTCCACTGCAGTATGTCTATTTTGGGCTCTTTAGCCATAAAAAGTCAAAACAGTAACAAAAATTACTAACGCTTTTAGGGAAAAAAAAAAAGTAAAATAAACAGATGAATGCAAATGGGTGGAAACGAAACTATTCCACTAGAGGAATCCGCAAAGTCATGTACTTTGGTGGGAGAAATCGGTTTAACTGGGGACAAAAAGATATAACAAAAATGACGATGTTAAATGCAATCAAAGCATTGACACAGTTGTCAGAAAGACAGTCATGGAAACCAGCGGAAGAAGCCACGCCGTGGCGGTGGCACCGGAGCCATGTAGCTGTAGTGGTGCCGGTACTGTCGCCGTGGACGGGGTCCATCATCCCTGTTGGGTCTGCTGGGGGCAGGTCGTGCAGGTCGTCTTGGTTTGGACCAAAACAGGTGGTGAAGATGACGACCCAGGTTCCCAGCAAAGA
>JAMYXO010001741.1:0-12500 GCA_033310375.1 Conus canariensis | reverse complement strand
CGTAGAATCGTGGCACGTTGTTGAAGATTATTCTAAGCAGCCACCAAGTGCACTTATCAAAAGCTTGATTCAACAAACAAGACAATTGTATAAAGTACACCCGGCGGCCGCCTGAAAAGGCAGCCTGTTTGGCTTTCTGCTATAGGCTGTGACGTGTGCCTGTTTAATATTCATTTCACGCGCTCTAGCTAGAGCGCGGCCGTTCCCTGCTGTGGCTCTTGAGAAGATCGTGTTTCAAGCTGCATTGGTAGTTGAATGGGAGTGCCTTATCTCCTCACTATATGAAAACATTGCTTTTAGTTCTTTTCTCATGGAGTAGACTTCAATGAAATAGCAATTCTTGATGTGATTCAAGAAGTTCTATCTCAGAAGAGATACTGTCTTGCGACATAACACAACACTGAAAACACGACTGCACTGCACACCCGCAAATGACAAGACAGCTAGGTTCAGTTGCTAACAACACAAGTGCTGGGCGGAAATGTCGTCACTGTTACTAATCAGCTGATTCTATCTAGTCTTGTGATTGGGGGAAGGTAAGAAACATGTTTTGATATGTTTAGAAATTTAGCCGCCTAAATTTATACAATGACGTCTAACGCCTGTACTGAACGACGCCGTCTAAATTTATACAATGCCGCGTGGCGGCCTGCAGTAAACGACGCCCTTACATCCGTTATGTGTAACTCAACACGAACCCGGAAACAGTGCGTCGCTTCGACTCGGCTATTGTGCAGTTGAGTAAGCCGTGGCTAGACATGTCTGACCTAGATACTACATAAAGGCAGAAGGGAGTTGTCTCCCCCGGAAAAGAATGTAACAATTAATTGTGAAAAAAATCGTCATTAAGTCGTTCTAGGTTCTTATTCAAGTCGGCATCACGTTCTTATTCAAGTTCTTAACAAGTTTTTATTCAAGTTCTTAACAAGTCAACATCAAGTTTTTAACAAGTTCTTATTCAAGTACTTATTCAAGTACTTATTCAAGTTCTTAACAAGTCGTCATCAAGTCGTCATTAAGTTCTTATCAAGTCGTCATTAAGTTTTTATCAAGTCGTCATCAAGTTCTTATCAAGTTCTTATTTAAGTTTTTATCAAGTCGTCATCAAGTCGTTATCAAGTTCTTATTCAAGTCACTTATAATTATTTATTAAGTTCTTGAAATATTACTGCATATCAAATGGATCAAAATGATCTTTTGTTGTTGGCGTTCTGGTATTCTTTTTTGTTCAGATTTTGTATTTAGTGGCTGTGATTTTTTGGGCTGCTTTGGTTTTTGCTGTCTTTCTTTATATGTTTTATAAACGTAATAACCACCCCCACCAACAGCAATGACGCCAAAAATGCCAACTCTTTTAATCCAAATAATCCATGATGATGTTGCGGGACTTGAAACAACTTGTTCTTGTTGTGGCTCTGGCACAACTGGTGTTTTTTCATTATGAGTTATATTCTGTGATTGCAACATTAATTGTTTTTGTTTGTTCCACTCTGCTAATTTTTTTCCTGCTGCAACACGCCCAGGATGAGGAGGCTTTTTACTGGTCACTTTCTCCATCAATGTTTTCTGCTGATTTTCTGGCTCGGTCATTTTGAAGGGAAACAAAATCTATATGATTAAAAGTAATTAATCCCATGATTAATGGCGACAATAATGTTCCAAATCTGTAATATAGATCACATCCTAGAGACTCTAATGACTTTGTTAAAACGGGATCCTGCGTTAAATCATACATAAAATCTTGTTCAGAATCAATGGGAGCAAATCTACTAACTAGTTTAGTGTACAAACTAAGAACCGTTTGCCCAACACTTTTTACCATTCTTGACCCTAATTGCGCTTCATACCTGTTGTGATACTTTACAATGTCTTGTGGCGACATTTGTTGAATCTGTTCTATGCTGAATTCATTTCCAAGGTACTGTTTTGTTTTTCCACATGCTGCTAAAGAATACAGCCTTTCCTTTTGGCGCATAATAGCTTGGTCATCAACTTGATCATTTGTAAGTTCAGGAAGTAAATCATCGCAGTTCATGTTTTATTAATGAATAAATATTATTTTATTTTTTAAAAATGAGCACCGAAAAAACTATTACTAACCTTGTATACCATTCTGCTGTTATTGGAGGCCTAAGTGTAGGATACACGATGCTTGGTAAAAACTTGTTAAAAATAAAACCAGCAGATCTTGGCAAACTAGGCTTTGAAGACTCAGCAAAGCTGATTGCTGTTATTACAGCTTCATTTGCTACGAAAGATTTTCTAGTTAAGCAAGGAATAATTCCAGACAGTATCAATATGTAAAATTAAAAAAATACATTTATAAAAATGGCTTCACTCGTAATGATGATTGGTGGCGCTGTGGTTAATGCGCTTGCTTTTAGCGGAAGTAATTACGCATTTAGTAAACTACGGGATGACGGCGAGAGAAAAAGACATAACAGAGCTATGGAGCAACTAGCTGCTGCACAAGACACCTATGAAAAGCAAAGAATGGAGCAGTTAGATTTTATTAACGACAGACTTAAACAACAGGGACATGCAGCTTACACATTTAAAGATGTTGACCAGGCAATAAAAGAATATTTTCTAGTAACAGGCAAACAAGTTGAAACATTGCCCCCACCAAAATTTAGCGATTACTATCAACCATCAGAAAAACAAAAGATGCAAGAAATATTGTTTATTGCCTTTGGCATGACCGCTGTGTATTTTGTTGCACATAATATTGGCTGAATAAAAAATGAACAAGATCTATTATTCGCCAAAAGGATATTGGAAGGGAATCACAGCAATTAAAAAGCTAAGCCAAGCAGCGGGAGTCAGTGAACAAACAGCAAAAGAATGGTTATCTAAACAAGCGATTTGGCAAATTTATTTACCTGCGCCTAAACGAATACAAAGACCACACTTTGTGAATATAACTCCAAACGACACCCATCAAATGGATCTTCTATATTTACCCCATGATACGATTAGACGAAAAAGATTTAAGTACGCACTTACAGTCATTGACATAGCTTCAAGATACAAAGATGCGGAACCATTAACACAAAAGAGTGCTTCTGCTGTTGCTGTCGCTATACAACTGATATATCAACGAGGACCCTTAACTTATCCTCGCATGATTCAAGTCGATGATGGGAAAGAATTTAAAGGACAAGTGAATCAATTATTGTTAAAACATAGAGTTACCATTAAAAGAGGCATTCCGGGTGTTCACAGATCACAGGGTTTGGTTGAAAACTTTAACAAACAGTTATCTGAAAGACTTTTCTCCTACCAGTATCACAGAGAGCTGATTGACAATTCTCGCAACACAGAATGGGTTAGAAGACTGCCCTCAGTTTTGCGCGCAATGAATAATGAAGAATTTAAAGGTCTAAAACCAGTACAAGCAATCAGAAAACAAACAATAAATGTTGTTGAAGGAGAGTCTTCATCCAGCAAACTATTGCCATTTGGTTTGAAAGTAAGGTACCTTTATTCGCCGGGAGAAGCAGAAGGGGACACTCGCATCAGGGCAACAGATCCAGTTTGGAGTGTTGATCCATATGAGATAAAAAAAATTGTGAAAATGAATCCACCCGTGTATTATTTACGAGAAACTGACACAACAAAACGACCAGCCCCCCGAAGATCTTTTGTGAAGGAAGAACTGCAGATAATCCCCCCAGACACAGTTCCAGTCGCTTAGTTAATTTAGGCAAATACATTTGAGTTTAAAATGGAAGCTCAAAAGAAAAAAGAGTTTTCAAAATTAATACGTCAATTATCTGCTTATAATATTATTATCAAAAAAATATTTAAGAACATTGACAATCTTATGCTAAAACAGCCAGACAATCGCTTACTACCCCAATCCCTAGATTCTGATATTTTGATATGGAAAAATCAAAATCTTGAAATGATAAAAAAAATTAAAGCACATTTAGCAGTAATGAATGAGAATAATAATGATTTGGCTATACTGGATAATGATATAGTTGAGCTTCTGATAACACTTGACCAAACAGAAACTCCATGAAGACATATGATTATACTATTCTCCAATGCCCGATTGCATATGAAAACTCTGGATTAACAAACACACGTTTTGTGTTTGTTCTATCTAATGATTTCTTTGTTACAACAGTTGTGTTGATCTCATGTAGATTAGATCGTAGTTTTACGTTGTCATGATGAAAAGTCTTATTGTCAAACAATGCTTTTTTATAGTTGTCATGGGATATGCTTGACTGCACAACACTGCGAGATATTCCCTTTGCTTTTTTAACAACTTTTTTTTGGCTTGAAAGACTGTACATTTTTGACCTCAAACCAACAAACTCCTTGATCACACCTCCAGATAATTCATCCTTCATCTTACCTAAAACCTTCTTGTTAATATCTGAATGCAAAGGCGAATCTTTAGGGTAATCAGATGTGTCGTACCATCCCGCATGCCCTTTAGCTACTTCTAATTCCATGTCTTTATAGATATCTTCAGTAGGGATGTCGATTACAAAGGAATCTGTATCTGTGTAAAGTACTTTGGACTCAGGATACAAGGGCTTAAAGTAGTCGTAAAGAAATTCTAACATCAAAAGCTTCGACAGCTCTAAAACAGTAAACCCAATAAAAACGGGCTTATCCAATTTGACTTTCTTTTTTTTCATCATTATGCCAAAAAGCTGATCATGAAATCTTCTGAAGTCCTGATAATTAGGTTTTGAAGTCAACTTAATTGCAACGTTTTCTCTGGTGACCAATCTAACATCTTTACGCTTGTGCGGATTCTCCATAGTCTTTCCAAAACAGCTGTTGTTCATCAACTTGAAAAAGTCTTTTTCTGAAGCATCTGCGGATTTAGTTCTGAGATCAGTGTTCTTCATGATGTATGGTTTCATGAACTGTTCTTGATCAAAAGCAATTATACGATGAACAGCTGTCAACTTCAAACCATGTCTTAAATAAAATTGAAGAAGTCTGTAATGACAGACATAATTTTTTTTGTCACGAAGATTAGGCACAAGTTTAGGTGGTTCTGTCATTGACACTTTTAGACTTTCTGCCGCTAATGGATAGTCATTATGGTAATCATGAAGTTCATGAGGATATTCTAAATCAACTTCTAGAATGAGACCTCTTTTACGATCAGCTTCTAGAGTAGGTAGCCATTTTAAAAACTTTTGAATGTCTTTGAGTCCTGTGTACATTTTAAAGTTGCGTAATGGAAGTGATTGCGCCATTGCCCATCCATACAGATTGTTTGCATCTAAATACATGAGATAGTTAGACCTTTTACTTGGATCATAGTCGTCCAAGTATTTGTTGTTTGCTTTACAGTAATGGTGCGACGCCATACTGATTCCCCCACGCAATCCGTTTTCAATCATCTGAAGCATTGGCAGGTCAGACAATAAATCAATTTGTACTCCAGTAAATTTTAAGAAAGCGTCCCAGCTCATCCCAGGCGCAGAAATGTAATGCGCAGGATCTAGACTATAATGTTTCATGCAGGTCTTCCTATAATTTTCAAAGACGTCCGCCAACAAACAGGTATCCGCCATTAAATAGGAATCATGATAGTCTCCCATCGTTTTACACTCTAACTTCTGCCACGCATCTTGAGCATGCTGGTAATCAGAATCACTGATGTCCTTTCCTCTGAGACTAGAAAGAACGCACCTTTAGGCGGAAGTGTATCTTCGTCAAACCTTTGCCAACTGTTCATGTACTCATAAGGGTAAACGCCCTTTCTAACAAGAGTTGGGTCAAAATATTCTTCTGTTATTGGGCAGGACTTTAAGGACATAGCCAGTGACTCTAAACTCCCCATCAGGTGTTGCATAGAGTCGTAGAAAGACATGTTATTTAAAGTGAAACACATGTACTTTTCTGATGACTGCGCAATGCATGACACCCTGAAGTCGCTAGTTACTGCTTGCAATATAAGATGAGAGTCGTAACCTCGCAAGTTGTGAAAGAATATAGGCAGCTTCCATGTCTTTGGTTCAAACTTTAGTTGAAGATTGCATTTACTGTGTGCTGCTCCTCTAAACTTTCCACTAATGTGATCATGGTCTCTTACTGTTGGATTCTCTGCGGTGGCAACCAAGGCCGCCCCACAAATCCAACAGTGAGTGGCTGAGTCATACTGTTGTTGGTCTTCAGGCGTCATTATGATTTCAGATAAGTTTAGATTATTAGAACAGGCATTACGCACTTGCTGCATGCGTTTTAAGAAGTATTTTGCAGCATTTGGTCCTCTGTATAATTCTGGCTTTGAATGGGCGCCATCCGACCTAACAATGATGAAGGCAAATGAGCAAATCTGATGATTACTCATTAAGACTGTTTTAGGAAGTTTCTGTGGGGTTGGTCCTTCATAAGGAACAATGAGTGATTCGAAGTCTGCATAAACAACATATGGACTAGTTTGCAACCGTTTCCAGTTCTTAAAACTAACTTTACTGCCTTCTCCGGGCGTAATTAGTTCTGTATCACAGTCAACTGGGCTGATACAATGTTTTATATGTTCGCTCGCTGCTTTAACAGATGGAATTCTTGTTAAACATTTTCTACAGAATTCTTGTTTGCTATGTTGTTTTGTAGTATGCACTAGTAATCTACTCATTGTGCGTATTAGAGTGTAGTGCAACCCATTAAGGCTTTGCATTAGGAGTAAGTCTACATGACTCCTGGTTGGTTCGCCTATTGTTGGACTGTTCTTTGACACTCTAATTGGCAGAAGGTTGGTTTCTTCAGACCATGTGTAGACATTAACAGTTATTGGTGGATTTTGTTTTTCAAACTGATCAATTTTGTCTACAGCCATAGGAAATTCAAGGCCGTTAAAGTTAAGATTATTGGCCCACTGTAAATAGTTAGATACTCTCTCTGCATTTTTGGCAACGTGATGCAGCCTAGCAAGAACGCACCACATAAAACATTTGTCGTCTGAATTTTTTATGTTCAAAACTGCTTTCTTTGCAACTAATGTTGGAGGCAGTGGAATGTAAGCCTTGCCTACAATTGGCTCATACTTAGCTTGTCTTAATCTGATGTCTAGGACTTCACCCTCTGACCAACCAGAGCCTCTCATTTTAGCTGCTTCAGAGGCTTCATTAAACTGTGTAAGAAGTTGATCTGCCCAACCGGGTGTTAAGTCATTATGAGAAAGAATAGTCTGCTGTTTAGTTGAGACCCAGACTTCTAGATTTTCTTCGTTTATTGTTATATAGTCGATTAAAACAACTAACCTTACTTTAACTGGAGGGTTTATTGTTAGTTTACTTGGAACTTGAGAAATTGCATGCACAACGCTTGCCTGTACCTTTGTTGGATCAATAACTTCTAAAACGACCTCATTTAAAGCTTTTGACAAACGCTCTTCTTCGAGCATTGCTTCAAACAATTCATCTGAACCTTCATATATCTTATCCATGCTGAGTTTCTTTTCTAACTCAAAATATTTATTTAAATCAAAAAAATAAAAGTTAATCAGAATCAATATCAACGGTCTTTTTGTGCTTGGACTCATAAACTAAAGTATAAACGCCCTTTGGTGTTGTTAATGTGAGCTGTTTAGAACAGAGTTTAATGTTTCGTTTACTTTTTTTAAGCATTCCTTTTTTATCTGGTCGGTGTCTGGTTGTTGAGAAAAAGTTGCCCTTGCCTTTCTTTGAAGATCAAACTTTTGTCTTTTGTAGTCCTCAAAATCAGCCTGTAGGCGACTAAATTCTTCATCCGTGATGTTCGAGTCAGCAAGTGCTTTATCAATTATCAGTTTGAAGGAACTAAGTTTAGCTGTTATTAGTTGAACCATAGCTGTGTGCTTTTGGAGTTTAGCTTTTATTTTTTTGCTGACAGCACTTACAGCCAATGAACACAGGCCAAGAGTTAAAGACAAACCACCTAGAGGTATAGCTGCCGGTGCACCTACGCCTGTTGCTAAGAGACCTACACTTGTTCCTGCTGATAGAGCACTAGTGATCGATGCTCCAGTATTAACATATGTAACAGCATTAAAGACAGCAGAATACCTTCGTTTGGTTTTACTGTATTTTGAAAGGTCCTGCTCTAGTTTTTGTTGCATTTGTGTAATGTTGGTTAATCTGAAAGTTTTTATGTCTACAGCAGCAGCTATCTCTTCTTTGGGCACTTTTGGATAAGTCGTAACAGACATGCTTTTTTAAAATAAAAATAATTTAGTATTGGATATCTTTCAATCTGTTATCTTGAATATTCAGCTGCGCATCATATATTAAAAACAAATGTACATTAAGTGGTTTATCACTCTCTTTTTCTTTATCAATTTGAATGTTTATTACGTCTTTAACTGTTCTCCCACTCCCATGCAACTGATTATCCTCTGTTGACCTTAGGTCAATCCATAAACCGTATTTCGTTGTTAAATATTCATCAAGTCTAACACTGTGAAGGTGTAGATCTTTAGACACAAGGTCTACTGTTGGATTTCTACACCTCCCGCCTCCAAACAATTTTCTTATTTCATCAAAATGATGATAAGGTTTAAGCCCGCTACCGTAGACTTGGTTAGGACTACCCTCAATTGAACATTGTACTTTCGTTATTTTAGGATTGATAAACTTTTCACTTTGTCTTTTGAATGGTTCTTCATCTTCACACAGCAATAAAATACCTTTAAGTGATCGTGCTGCGGCGCTAAAACTAAAGTTCCATATTGTGTCTGCCCTGCTTTTAGGATATTTTGAATGATGAATCACTCTTTCGTAATATATTGCTAATTTTGACTGATATTGTTGCTCAATCAGCCTTGCTAAGTTAGGGTTGCTAACAATGTCAAACTCTAACGAGATGTCGAAAATGCTGTACTTGGAATCAGTGTCTGTCGATCTAATGACACGTTTGTATTCATTAAAAGTTAGTTCATATGACAATCTGTCTTTTAATGCTCCTTGAAAGTATGGCGCATGCGCTTTTAACAACTCAAAATCTAAGGGTATGGAAAAGCGATTTCCAAAGCATAACTTACAGCTTCATACTTGTTACCGTCTTTAGCATCTTCGGCGTCTATTCTGTGTTTTAGTGCTTCGTTATTTTCGATTCCTTGAAACGCAAGATCGGCCCTTTCATTCTCGGTTAGCCATAGATCAGAATAGATTAGAAATATGTCTGCATTGTGTAAAGAAAATATTTCTTGCCCCTCAAGTTTTATAGAAATTTTCTTAACGATTGCCCGTCCCAAATTCTGTACAACTGTCCTGTTTACGTCTGTTGCTGAATCAAGTTCTATTTTGAAAGTAAGCCGTGCAGATCCCGGCACAATCACTTCATCTGCTCCTAGGTCTGGAAATTTGACAGTAAGAATCTGATCTGAATCAATAGTAGATGGATTATTTGGAACAATAATATTCTGTTTATTTCCCTTCATGCCAAAGGGCTCTTTCAGTCTTCTATGCGGGTCAAGAATCGAACCATATGCTTGTGACATTTTTTTTATAAAACAAAATAAAAAGTTAATTATTTAAAAACATGGCAGAAGAAGATTATGATGTTTTTGATCCTGGAGACGACATGAGCGAAATGACGCCTTTGACACATCCATTACAATCATTGCGGCGTGAATTAACAGAAAGTAAGGTCAAATCATTTTATCAAAGTTTAGGCCAAGAACCTCCCGAATTTATAGACCCTAATGATTTTGAAACAAAAGATGACCATTTGTTTGTGAAAAACGAGCAAGGACAACTTGTTCAGCTTACAACTAAACCAGACCCATCAAAGTTTTTAGCAAAGACTACAATTAGACAAAGGCTCAGTGTGAGCGATCAAAATCGCCTTGGCATTGCTAAACCGCGAAGATTAGACAGTGAGGCAGTTGCTAAACTTCAAAACACACTACAAGAACTCCCAACAGATAACCAAATACAAAACATACCCCTTAAAGATTTAAGCCCAACAGCAGACGAAATAATAGAAACCAGTTTTTCAGAAGAAACAGTATTAAAAACTATGCACGATCCGCCGCTACCTATGAGAGAAATAACGGCCCTTGATCATGCTTTGAAAAGCATCAGAGGCGAATTAACAAACAATTTAGCAAAACTGGGTGAACTAGATGAGCATATAAAAAGAGAAAAAGAAAAACTAGTTGAGGCTGATGACCACAACTTAGGACCTGGTGTTAAAGAAAGAATAACACAAAGACTAAAAGATCTTGAACAAGAGAGATCAGCAAGACTAGAAGTGCTGTCTACTAACCGAGAACAATTACGAACTCAAGTGAGCAGAATAAGAGAAACTATCCAAAGAATTTTATATGAAGACACGACGCTAGCAGAACGAATAAGAACACTGTTTAGAGAGCAAGGTGTCACATTAGCGAGCGTTATAACAGCCTTAGGATTTGCAATAAGTACACTGGTGTTGGCTATTACAGGCGGTGGGGGAGCAGTGCCACCAGGACCACCATCAGATAAATCATGGGTAAAAAAACAACTCGATCACCTTGCAAACTTACTAAAAAAATTAGCCAGTAAAGCAATAGATTCTTTGCCTGGTATAATAGGGGGGATCGTTAGCTGGCTTTTGTCTACTGCAAGTAAAGTAGTTGGCTTTATGGCCGAGCACTTATGGGCATTAGTTGTCTTAATAGTTGGGTTACTCTTTAGTAAGATAAAGACCAAGTAATCCTAGGGCAGTTAATCCAATAACAAGTGCCGTCTTTTCATATTCATGGTCATTATTTCTTGGGGGGATTGAATGGGGGGGTTTGGGGGGCTCGGGGATTGGTGGGGCTTCTTTTTTTATTGCTATTGCTGGCTTAGAATTTATGTCGTTTTTTCCGACCTTCTCTTCTTTACCAGCCACAAGGATTTCATTATTATAGTTTATTATTGTTCCTATCTGAAGTCTGAGGTCAGAAGGCAGCATGTATAAACCAGTGCCAACAGCAAAGTCTACTTTCGATCTTGCGTATTGCAAAACATTTTGGTACCTTTTAATACTTGAAGGCAAATCAATTGCAGAATTAATAGAATCCTCTAAATTTGCTAAATACTGTTTTTGGGCGTCAAAGCCAGTAGAAGGATCAATTATGTTTGATCTCGTTTGTGCTTGCGAACCTAGCAAACACCAAACATAAGTACGAATGGAGTCGTTTATTCGTTCTATTCCCGCTCTAGTTAGACCATTAGAAGTATCCAAAATAAATGTTGTCCATGCTGTTTTATGCTCTTGCTCTATGGACCCGAGGTGAACAGTTGTGCCTGAAGAGAAAGATGTGTAAGGAGGATTCCAATCATAGTTATACTTTCTATGCACGCCCCAATAATAAAGAGTGCCTAAACCATGATTAAGATCCAACTTTTGTCTAAAGTCTGTCTTTGGGTCAATATCAAATTCGTTACAGATCCTTTCAAAAGCCTTGTAATCTATTCTGTTGCTGAATGGATTAAACGTTTTGTCATTTGGTAATGGCGCTTGCAGTTCAGACAAAATACGTCTGAAGGTGTAATAAAAATGAAATCTATACACTGACCTCACCAAAGGATCAGGATGATTTAAATGATCAGCATACGACACTCCACACCCAGTTGATGCACAAAACACAGCAAAGTTTAACTGGTTCTGATAAAACTGCATCGGATGACTAAACCACACTTTCGCGATGTAGTCGTTTTTGATAGGAGGGTTAAGATAACGATCCAATGGAGTACTAACCTTTACTTGAAAGGCGTCAGTCTGAGTCACAGAAATGTCGAGGGTGTCAGTTGTTATATCTTTAGGACTGTAGTGCGGTCCAACAGAATATTTTGCATTAGTATATTTGAATGCACTCATTTTTAAATTTGTTTTAAAAATGTTTGTAACAATAACAACACAAGACAGTCCTTCGTTTTTAGAATATGCTATTGATAATAACTGCGGAACCCAAAGAGTCGCACTCCATGAAATATTCTACAAAGTCGTATGGTTTAATATAAGTCAATCCAAGCTGAATAATGAGATTCGAAAACTTGATGACGGAGGAAACTTAATTAGCCAGTTAACCATACCTGATGGTTATTACGGGTTTTGCTCGCTGAAAGAAGCAATGAGTAACTTCGACATTACTCTCAAACTTAACAATGCAAATCTAAAAACAATGTTAACATTCAAACCTGAAAAAGAAGTAGTCCATTACTTTTTTGATGTAGAGCTAGCTAAAATGTTAGGCTTTAAAATCGATTATGTCTATCATAAATTTAGAGTTGCACCAGACGAAACTACTTTTGAGGGAGAATATCCGCTCGATCTTGCCTTATATCCATTACTCTATGTACATTTGGATGAGCTGAGCACTGATGAAAACTTATATGATGGAAGGCCCTCAACTGTTTTAAGAGCTCTTCCATCAGGGAAAGCTGCATATTGCGATTATGAAATTATACGATTCCCTAATTTACAGTTTAAAAGATTAGCTTGTGGGAGGGTCAGATCATTTAATATAAAGATCACAGATAAAACAGGGAAAGTCGTGAAATGTGATA
>JAMYXO010001740.1:25000-27535 GCA_033310375.1 Conus canariensis | reverse complement strand
CACACACAACAACACAACATATAGGAGTAAAATGAAAAGATATGTACAAGAGGATGTAAAACAGGGTCTTACAAGTTGGTTGGTTAGATGGCTTGTTAATTGTTTGACTATCGAGTTGTCCGGTTGACTGGTCACGTGTTGGCTGCTAGCTTACTTGTTTTTCATACAACCACACAAGCAGATCATTGCTCTTCTAAGATGTCCACACCACAACAAGGTGGAACATTCACAGATATGACTACCATTTCCACAGCAACAACTCACACCACCCTACCCCCCCCCCCCCCGAACCCCCCCCCCAAAAAAAAAAAAAAAAAAAAAGGAAACCACAGCAATACTAAGTGAAAGTGGGTGTGAAGAGGAAGGAAGGGATTGGGGGATTTGGAGGGGGTAGGGATTCCAGAAGAGTTTATTCTACTGGGGCTAAAAGTTGTCGGTAGGGTGAAGGAGTTGGTGTGCGTGCAAGAGGGTTTGGGGGAATGGTGGTGAAGAGCAATCGTTTTTCAACACTGCCTACAGCTGATGCACATGGAGGTGGAAGAGGGTTGGGGTGGTGTGCACGTGCGTGCGTGCGTGCGCGCACGTATATATGTATATATATATATATATATATATATATATATATATATATATATGTGTGTGTGTGTGTGTGTGTGCGTGTGTGTGTGTGCGTGTGTGTGTGTGCGTGCGTGCGTGCGTGCGTGCGTGCGTGCGTGCGTGCGTGTGTGTGTGTGTGTGTGTGTGTGTGTGTGTGTGTGTGTGTGTGTATGTGTGTGTGTGTGTGCGCGCGCGAAGGAAAGGGAGGGGGTCAGCAAGTAAGGGGTGGTGGCAGGCGTTGGTCTAACATAGATATAACACCAGCTTTACAATATCCAGCGGAAAAAAGCTTAATGAAGTAATTCCACCAGGCTTTAACCTCTTCTATATCTCTTTCTGCTGAGTTGCGCCTATTGAGTGCTTTAGATCATTTCTGTGTGTGTGTGTGTGTGTGTGGTGTGTGTGTGTGTGTGTGTGTGTGTGTGTGTGTTTGGGGGGGGGAGTTGATTTAGAAATGGTGTCAGAGGTAGAACAGAAGGTTGGGTAGTAAACAGAGCTACCTACCCCCTACCCCCCACCCTTCCCTTCTCTCTGTCCACAGACCTCTCCCACCCCACACACTCCCACCTTGGGTTCTACTTTCCCCACAGACCTCTCCCACCCCACACACTCCCACCTTGGGTTCCACTCTCCCCACCGACCTCTCCCACCCCACACACTCCCACCTTGGGTTCTACTCTCCCCACAGAACAGACCTCTCCCACCCCACACACTCCCACCTTGGGTTCTACTCTCCCCACAGAACAGACCTCTCCCACCCCACACACTCCCACCTTGGGTTCTACTCTCCCCACAGAACAGACCTCTCCCACCCCACACACTCCCACCTTGGATTCTACTCTCCCCACAGAACAGACCTCTCCCACCCCACACACTCCCACCTTGGGTTCTACTCTCCCCACAGAACAGACCTCTCCCACCCCACACACTCCCACCTTGGATTCTACTCTCCCCACAGAACAGACCTCTCCCACCCCAAACACTCCCACCTTGGGTTCTACTCTCCCCACAGAACAGACCTCTCCCACCCCACACACTCCCAACTTGGGTTCTACTCTCCCCACAGAACAGACCTCTCCCACCCCACACACTCCCACCTTGGGTTCTACTTTCCCCACAGACCTCTCCCACCCCACACACTCCCACCTTGGGTTCTACTCTCCCCACAGAACAGACCTCTCCCACCCCACACACTCCCAACTTGGGTTCTACTCTCCCCACAGAACAGACCTCTCCCATCCCACACACTCCCACCTTGGGTTCTACTTTCCCCACAGACCTCTCCCACCCCACACACTCCCACCTTGAGTTCTACTCTCCCCACAGAACAAACCTCTCCCACCCCCCACACTCCCACCTTGGATTCTACTCTCCCCACAGAACAGCCCTCTCCCACCCCACACAATCCCACCTTGAGTTCTACTCTCCCCACAGAACAGCCGTCTCCCACCCCACACACTCCCACCTTGGGTTCTACTCTCTGCACAGCCCTCTCCCACCCCACAAACTCCCACCTTGGGTTCTACTCTCCCCACAGACCTCTCCCATCCCACACACTCCCACCTTGGATTCTACTCTCCCCACAGACCTCTCCCACCCCACACACTCCCACCTTGGGTTCTACTCTCCCCACAGAACAGACCTCTCCACCCCACACACTCCCACCTTGGGTTCTACTTTCCCCACAGACCTCTCCCACCCCACACACTCCCACCTTGGGTTCTACTTTCCCCACAGACCTCTCCCACCCCACAAACTCCCACCTTGGGTTCTACTCTCCCCACAGAACAGACCTCTCCCACCCCACACACTCCCACCTTGGGTTCTACTTTCCCCACAGACCTCTCCCACCCCACAAACTCCCACCTTGAGTTCTACTCTCCCCACAGAACAGACCTCTCCCACCCCACAAACTCCCACCTTGGGTTCTACTCTCCC
>JAMYXO010001740.1:5000-20000 GCA_033310375.1 Conus canariensis | reverse complement strand
ATGAGGCAGCCATCCAGAATAAAACCCACCACCACTTTCGAGTCACTTTGTCATTTTGATGTTCAGTGGTGCACCTTCTGCATAAGAAATCCACTTCTTAGCACCTTGTTACTGAAGAGCCAGTGTTCACGAGAGAGAGAGAGAGAGAGAGAGAGAGAAGAGAGAGAGAGAGAGAGAGAGAGAGAGAGAGAGAGAGTCCCCTTCTGTGGGGGAAGCGGAGACAGGGAGTGCAGCCACTGGAGGAGGTGATGGTGCATAACTCCTTCGTGTCGCGGCTGAACGATTGACAAGCGTGGACGAGTAGGCTGAGATGGCGACTATACTCTCTACCAGTGACTTGGAGGGTGGCACAGAACAACATTCTCAGAGCTGCACGCTACTTATTTTGACAGATCAGGGAAAGTACATGTGTGTGTGTGTGTGTGTGTGTGTGTGTGTGTGTGTGTGTGTGTGTGTGTGTGTGTGTGTGTACATACATGCGTATGTGTGTGTGTATGTATGCATGTGCGCTCGCGCGCGTGCACGCGCGTGCACACGTGCGTGTGAGTGTGTGTGTGTGTGTGTGTGTGTGTGTGTGTGTGTGTGTGTGTGTGTGTGTGTGTGTGTAAGCTGTTTGTGTGTGCAGAGACGCACCTAACAGTAGAGTGATATCACGAGCATAAGAAATTCTCCATTGTCTGAGCAGGAAAGGGGCACCCCTAAGATTAAATCGATAATGCTGGTGCTGTCCCAGACCAGTCATCAAATCTTGTCTCTCTCCTCCATTCCGTGTTGAAAGCTAGGGTGTTTAAACTTCCCTTTATTATTTACAACTGTTGCTAACGCTGGATCTTGTTAGTTGCCACAACAAAACTCAGCCTCCTTCTCTCTGCCCACCACTAACCCCTCTAACCCCTTCACTCTTCTTCTGTCTGTTTCTCTGTCTCTGTCTCTATCCTTCTCTGTCCCCACCCCAAAGCCCTCAAGGGTTTTTGGAAGCTGTTGTTAAAGGATATCTGAAAGTCATTGTTTAAGGGTTTATGGCTGTTGTTAAATGATTCTGGGAGTCATTCTTTAAGAGTTTATGGTAGTCCTTGAAAAAGGCTTCCTTGTTGTCACGGCTAAGATTTCGGAATGTCCTTGAGACAGGATTCTTGAAATCATTGTTAAAGGAATTCTTTATTAAAGATCTTCTGTCAGGCATTGTTTCAGGGTGTCCGAGAATCTTGTTTAAGGATTTCTTGAAGGCTTTATGAAGAGACTCACTGTACCAGATTGCGTGTGAAGTGGTCCGTGAACAGAACTTGGGAGATTACTTTTAGCCCAGACTCATCTATAACGAAAAATGGCTTGCGCCCCCTCTCCCCCTTATACCCCTGCCCCATCGCCCCTTCTTCATCCCCACCTCACTGCGTCCCCCTCTTCTTCCATCCAGACGTAAAACACTGAAAAGCACTCGCAACGTCACGCCAGTCTCAGAAAATTTTCTGCTCCAATATGTCGGGTCAGACCGTTTCTTTTTGCTCCATCGCTTCCGGTCGCAGTTTCCGCTGAGTTGCTTCTGACCTGACAGTCTCCCATTGAAATTAGCCTACTTTGTTTTCAGAAACTTCTCAAGAGTTTTTTTTTTATTTGCATCATTCCGTTTTTGTATTCACGTACGTCTGAAGTTTGTTCTGCTCAGGAACTGTGAAAGAGACAGATTTTTATGAAAAGATCTAAGTAAGTGTACCAACAAACTTACCAATACCTTGACCATTCTGCCATTCTGGGCAGCCAAGGTAAAAAGGTTTTGTGGATCAAATTTCACAGTTCTTAATTTGTGTACAAGCAGGTGAAGATATTCATGATCTACCACTAACAGACCCCATCAAATCGGTTGATAAATGAAGACGAAAGTTGTTACCATGCAACCAAACATGTAAAACATGACAGCACAAAAGCAATGCACTTTGACCGTTGTGGTCTTTTACTGCAGGGAAGATCTGCAATGAAAAATGACAGAACACAAACAACCAAACTAATTCACTTGGTGTATGCTGTCTGTTCAGCTGTTAAGCAGGAAATGTGCCAAGCTTTTATGATCACGTGTGATCCAGTGTCCTGACTGACTGCTCTTTTTACCCATACAGCTGCTGCTGTACAAGAAGAGTGATGATATACTTTACTTATCAAAATGGATTTGATGTAGTCTTTTTGTGTTGTACATAGTTTGGGAAACTGTGGTAAATGTTGGAGGTCAACTGTGAAAGAAAAATCTACGCAGCTTGACAAAAAGTCTTGTGGTCTTCAAAAGCCTTCAAGTCTTGTATTCTCAGAATGGCAGTCATTTCATAGACCATCTTCGAAGCAGTACATATTATTTTAAAGGAAATGTAACATACAGATGACATTATAAGTACATTTCCTCTGATTTTAAATGTACGATGCTTAAAGCCATTAAAATTCTAATTCTTTTTTTTTTTTATAGTAATTTCGCGTTAACTGGTCAGATATATTCCCTGTCTCTCTGTCTGTCTGTCTGTCTGTCTGTGTCTTTCTCTCTCTCTTAATCATCTCCCTCCCTCTCTCTCTTTCTCGCTGTCTCTCTCTTCCCCCCCCCCCCCTCTCTCCCCTCTCTTTCTCTGGTTCAGAACACGAGATAGCTATACATTCCTACTACGTCTGTCATACACGAAATTCACTAGCATTCAGATCTGATCTGGTTCAAAATTATACAAGTATATTGTCTTATACTATTTAAGAGAGAGAGAGAGAGAGAGAGAGAGAGAGAGAGAGAGAGAGAGAGAGAGAGAGAGAGAGAGAGAAATATTTCGGCATTAATTATTTGGCGATTGAAATGCCATAAAAATGTCATGATTAGGTCTATCAACTATGATGCCACTATGGATTCTGTATTTATGGCAGTTTTAAGACAGAGTTGTTGGCGTTGATAGCCTGACTTTGTGACTTTGGGTCATGGTGGACAAGCCGGCAGGAACAGACATCGGTTATGTGCGACACGTGGTGGGGCGTTTTTGAGGGTCAGTCGGTCTATTCAATAGCATCGATGAATAAAACGCGATGCTAATGAAATCGTGATGATGATATAAAAAAATAATCATTGTATTGAAGATGTATATAACGCTTAATTTCTGAACAATCAAGGCAAACAAATTTTAAAAAAGGGGAAAAACACCAAAGAAAAACCAAACAAAACAGCACAAAATACACATATCAAATTCTACATTTATTTAAGTCCTTATCAGGACTCACTACCCCCACCCACAACCCCACACCCCACCATCCTTACTACCGTCACATCCAATCAACACTCACTACCCTTATCACACATGAGTGCGGGCGCATATACACGCACACACGCATACAAGCATGCATGGCGCGCGTACACACACACACACACACACACACACACACACACACACACACACACAAACACAAACACACACACGTAAACACACACACACACACACACACACACACACACAAACACAAACACACACACACGCGCGCGCGTACACAAACACGTGCGCGCGTGCGCTTGCGCTTGGGTTCATGCACGCATACACGCACATGCAAACAGATACACACATACAAACACACACATACAAACACACACATGCACAAATACACACATATACGCAAACACACACACACACATACACACACACACACACACACACACACACACACACACACACACACACACACACACGCACGCACGCATGCACGCACGCACGCACACACACACACACACACACACACACACACACACACACACACACAGAGAAACGCGCCTGCACGTGCGTGTCCCTGCGTGCACACACACACACACACACACACACACACACACACACACACACACACACACACACACACACACACACTCTCTCTCTCTCTCTCTCTCTCTGTCTCTCTCTCTCTCTGTCTCTCTCTTTTCACTCCACAGAGGGTTCATTGATCTGTGGGCTCATTTTGTTCCACTGAAGTGTGTGTGTGTGTGTGTGTGTGTGTGTGTGTGTGTGTGGTGTGTGTGTGTGTGTGTGAGTGAGAGAGAGAGAGAGAGAGAGGTGTGTGTGTGTGTGTGTGTGGAGGTTTTTAAAAAAAATATTGAGGGTGTACTTTATTTAGATGGAATAAAAATAGATAGTAGATTCGCGCGCGCATGCGTGCGCTTGTGTGTGTGTGTGTGTGTGTGTGTGTGTGTGTGTGTGTATGTGTGTGTGTGTGTGTATGTGTGAAGATGAGAGAGAGAGAAGAGAGAAAGAAAGAGAGAGAGAGAGAGAGAGAGAGAGACAGACAGACAGACAGACAGACAGACAGACAGAAACAGAGGGAGAGAGACAAAGAAGGAGGGGGGCGGGAGACCAAGTTAGTACACAGTTGCTTAAGTTAGCTCAATCTCACGTTCTTACCGAAAGCCAGCGATGTGCTGCAAACATAACAGGTGCAAGAAAGAAAACAAGTGCTGCAATCATAACGGGTGCCCAAATGTAACAGCTGCAGGAAACGTAACAAGTGCTGCAAACGTAACAAGTACCCCAAGCGAAATAGGTGCTGCAAAAATAACAGGTGCTGCAAACATAAGTACCCCGAACGACATAGGTGCTGCAAAAATAGCAGGTGCTGCAAACGTAAATACCACAAACGAAATAGAAGCTGCAAAAATAACAGGTGCTGCAAACATAAGTACCCCAAACGACATAGGTGCTGCAAAAATAGCAGGTGCTGCAAACATAAGTACCACAAACGAAATAGAAGCTGCAAAAATAACAGGTGCTGCAAACATAAGTACCCCAAACGACATAGGTGCTACAAAAATAACAGGTGCTGCAAACATAAGTACCCCAAACGACATAGGTGCTGCAAAAATAGCAGGTGCTGCAAACATAAGTACCACAAACGAAATAGAAGCTGCAAAAAGAACAGGTGCTGCAAACATAAGTACCCCAAACGACATAGGTGCTACAAAAATAGCAGGTGCTGCAAACATAAGTACCCCAAACGAAATAGAAGCTGCAAAAAGAACAGGTGCTGCAAGCGTAACGGGCGCTACAAACACAACAGGTACCGCAGGTATGACAGATGCAAGAAGCGTAATAACTGCCACAAACGTAACAGATGCCGCAAACGTAACAGCTACCACAAACGTAACAGATGCCGCAAACGTAACAGCTACCACAAACGTAACAGATGCCGCAAACGTAACAGCTACCACAAACGTAACAGATGCCGCAAACGTAACAGCTACCACAAACGTAACAGATGCCGCAAACGTAACAGCTACCACAAACGTAACAGATGCCGCAAACGTAACAGCTACCACAAACGTAACAGATGCCGCAAACGTAACAGCTACCACAAACGTAACAGGTGCCGCAAACGTAACAGCGACCACAAACGTAACAGGTGCCGCAAATGTAACAAGTGCTGGCAAACCAACAGGTGTCGCAAACGTAACAAGTACAAATGTAACAAGTGTCAGCAACGTAGTAGATGCCGCGAACGTAACAAGTGCCACAAGCGTAACAAGTGCCACAAGCATAATAGTTGCAGCGAACGTAACACGTGCCGCAAATGTAATGGGTGCAGCAAAGCGTCGCAAATATGACAAGTGCCGCAAATACGGCAAGTGCCGCAAACATGGCAAGTGCTTTAAATGCGAGATGTGCCGCAAACGTGACAAGTACCGCGAACGTAACAAGTGGCACGAATTTAACACGTACCGTAAATATAACAGGTGAGCAAAAGTAACAGACGCCACAAAAGTAACACGTGTTGGAAACGTAATAGCTACCGCGAACGAAACAGGTGCCCCGAATATAACAGTGAATGCGAACATATGCCGCAAATCTGACAGCTGTCACAAACTTTACAGGTGCCATGAACATAACAGTGCTGCAAACGCAACAGGTGCTGCAAACGTGACATGCTGTAAACGTAACAGACGCTGCAAACGTAACAGATGCTGCAAACGTAACAGGTGCTGCAAACGTAACAGATGCTGCAAACGTAATAGGTGCTGGAAAGGTAAAAGGTGCTGGAAACGAGCACCTCCAGCCAAAAGTCAGAGTAAAGACACATCAATAACAGACATCATAAACACATGAACAATAGACGGAACAAGTACATTTGAATAACAGACAGAACAAAGACTGTCATCAACAATAAACATAACAGAAACACAAAGAGTAAGCAGAACACAGACGCGCACCAACAACAGGCAGACCAATGATGCACGGTGAACCATAGACAGAAGAAGAACACACATGGACGACAGACAGAACAGATGCTCAAAGACGACATGAAAGAAACAGCTGCAAAATGATACAATCTGAATGAACGCTATGTCTTTGACTGTCATACTGACTGGGAGGGAGTTTTAGTAGCACACTTTCTCGATAGGTTCATGCAGTAAAAGGCTGAAATGGATTGAACGTTATTGATTTCCCAGCCACTTAGATCACTCTCGGCAGAAAAAAGCCCTTGTTTCAAAGAAATATTGAACAGCCGTAATTTTAGGTACTCAAGAGAGAAAAAAAACCCCTGCGCATTGTTTTCGTAAGGGTTTGTAGTGTCAGTAACAGCACGCTCATTGGCATGTATATTTGCCGCTTGTACATCAGGTCGATGAGCTGACTGATCGAGTAGTAAGATCACTTGCTTCTAATCTGTGGGGGGGGGGGGGGGGGGGTGTTTTCAAAGCCCAGCAGCGCCAGGTTGATAATGCGTCGAACGACAATGTTCCAAACGACATTATTCTGAGTCATCATAATTATATCCAGACCTGCCAGTGGCTGAAACCCTTCCGTACGTACATGCATGCAGAACATCAGGTGGGCCATCTGGAATCTATGTCAGCGTTTTTGGTTTCTGGAAACAAAACTACCCGA
Source organism: Conus canariensis (assembly GCA_033310375.1). Lineage (NCBI taxonomy): Eukaryota > Metazoa > Mollusca > Gastropoda > Neogastropoda > Conidae > Conus > Conus canariensis. Next base: position 13,128 of record JAMYXO010001740.1, on the reverse strand, counting down.
CATACAGAGGAAGTTGCAGAACAACCCCCCATTGTCCTGTATTTGTGACGGCATTCCTAAGACCTCATGAATATGGAAATGCTGCTAATACTAGGGAGCAAAGCGTGTGTGTGTGTGTGTGTGTGTGTGTGTGTGTGTGTGTGTGTGTGTGTGTGTCTGTGTGTGTGTGTGTGTGTGTGCGTGCGTGCGTGCGCGTGCGTGCGTGCGTGCGTGTGTGTGTGCGCGCGTACGTGCGTGCGTGCGTATGCGTGTGTGTGTGTGTGTGTGTGTGTGTGTGCATATGTGTGTGTGTGTGTGTGTGTGTGTGTGTGTGTGTGTGTGTGTGTGTGTGTGTGGGGGGAGGTTATCCTAGTACAAATCCAGGTGGATTTTCTCCTTGTAGAAAATCGACTTATTGCAACCAAATCCATGGGTTTGAGTTATTTCTGTGGAGAGAGAGAGAGAGAGGAGGGGAGAGAGAGAGAGAGAGAGAGAGAGAGAGAGAGAGAGAAATTTACACACACACACACACTCACTCACACACACACACACACACACACACACACACACACACACACACACACACACACACACACACAAGCTGGTGTTTGCCTCACATAGAATTTCATATCCTATGGGTTGAGGTTTGTCCTTTGTGTCTGTGTGCAGTGAAACACAAACTCTTTGTTTCTGCACAAGCAGTGCTAAAGGAACCACGCCTGTGCTCTCCATCCCCATGAATCAACACCGGGCAGCCAAGAAACAGTGAAACCAGATACTCGGTAAATGAATAACAGCTGTCAATCTCCCATCAGCTAATGCACATCCCGAGGCCATTACTAGCAGTCACTTCACATCAAAGTTGCCAGAAACAGAAAATCAAAGTTCCAGACACGACTTGATCTAATTCCTCCACATCACCGCATTTCCTGGGACTAAGCTGGCTTTGTGGCAATGAAATTAATGCAGAAATAATAGGGTTGGTCTCTCTCTCTCTCTCTCTCTCTCTCTCTCTCTCTCTCTCTCTCTCTGTGTCTTTGTCTCTCTGTCTTTTCCTCACACACACACACACATACACACACACACACACACACACACACACACACACACACACACACACACACACACACGTACACACACACGCACACACACAGATACACACAGACACACACAGACACACACACACACAGACACACACACGCGCGCACACACACGCACGTCTGTCTGTCTGTCTCTCTAAAACACGCACGTGCGCATACATATATATATATATATATATATATATATGTATATATATATATAAAACACCCTCAACACACACACACACACACACACACACACACACACACACACACACACACACACACACACACACACACACACATTCCAAAAACACTTGAGTTGAAGGAAAGGTGCCCACAGATCAGTGTGCCTTCTGTGCCTTCAGAGAGAGAGAGAGAGAGAGAGAGAGAGAGAGAGAGAGAGAGAGAGACTTGACACTTTGACACTTTGATATTTTATTGTCATTACCAAGAGAGAGAGAGAGAGAGAGAGAGAGACTCAAGACTCAAGACTCAAAAACTTTATTACTCAAGGATAGAGATTTTAGGCAGTGCCTATTCTTCCAATCTGTCCTTGCTATTCTACAACATTCAACTTAACAGACTGCACACACTAATAATGACAGAAACAATGAAGAATATAGCAACATTATAATATTAACAATAACAATAGTAATAAGAATAATAATTATAGAATTAAAAAAAAAAAATTACACAACACAATCAGACACGTATGCACGCGCGCTCACATGCATGCACACGCCCACACATACACGCACTCACGCGCCACACCCACATCCACCCCCCCCCCACACACACACACATTTTCATTAGCTAATATAGAGGCAAGCATAAAAGTAGGGCGTTGAGACTATGGTCAAAAGGTCAGATTTATTGTTCAAGTAAATGTTTAAGTATTGCTGATTTGAAGGACGGCAGTGATTGACATGTTTTGGCAGACGGAGGAAGAGAGTTCCACACAGATGGACCAAAAAATGCAAAACTAGATTTGAACAAATCAATGCGGACACGTGGTAAAATGTAATTATTTGAATCATATCGTGTTGTTGCCATTTGGATAAACTCAGCAAGATATGTTGGCGCCATGTTTGCATGGACTTTAAACATTAGTACTGCCTTATTATAGGTCAGTTGGCTCTGCAGTGGTAACATCATTAGTTTTGCGAATTTGCCCGTGGTTGATAGAGACTTGTCGGGAAGAATCAGCTTAATTCCCCGTCTATGCATAGAGTTGATCTTTTTTATGTGATTTTCACCGGCACCACTCCAGACAGTGGACGCATAGTTGATGTGAGAGAGGCAATGGGCTTCAAAAAATAATTTCCGGATGTGTGGTTCAACAATAATAACTGAGTTTATTGAGTAAAAACAAATTGCGAGCCAACTGTTTGCAAACATGATTTATATGTGATTGCCATTTAAAGTTCTCATCAATGATCACGCCTAAGACACGGTGTTCGGTAACCTGCTCGATCAAGGTTTCACTCATTTTTAGGCTCAACATAAGATGCTGTCGTTGATGTTTCTGTCTTGATGCTAGGACCATACATTTTGTTTTGTGCGGATTAAGCACCATTCGGTTTTGGTTGCACCATTCTAAGACATCAGTTATACTTTGTTGTAACGATATTTGTACACACATGATGTTTGTATCACTACAGTGAAGAGAACTATCATCAGCGAACAGATCACAGATGACATCATTGTGAGATATGTGCATCGGTAGGTCATTTATAAAAATACAGAAGAGAAGAGGTCCAAGGACAGAGCCTTGTGGAACGCCACAGCTCACTATTCCTTCAGAGGAATAAGTACCGTTTAAGTAAACACGCTGGGTCCTGTTTTCAAGATATGACTGAAAGAAGGTGACTACTGCCGGATTTTGAACATATGCAGTCATTTTTTTTAATAATATGTTGTGGTCTACAAGATCAAACGCTTTCTTAAAATCGAGGAAAACAGTTCCAGTGAGTTTTCTTTCGTTGATGGCTGATAGCCATGTATCACAGAGGCGTGTTAAGGCCGTGTGGCATGAGTGATTTCGACGAAAGCCTGACTGAAATGGGTGGAACAGTTTGTGATGTTCCATATGTTTAGTTAGGTGTTTGTGAACATGCATCTCAAGAGGTTTCGATACAACAGATAAAAGAGATATTGGTCTAAAATTGTTTAAATCAGTGAGATCTCTTGATTTGGGTATGGGAATGACTTTTGCTGCCTTTAGACCACATGGGAAGACATTCTGATCAATACACAAATTATAAACATACGTAAGGGTATCAACAATGTAAGGTAGAGCAAGCTTGAGTATAGAAGCATTTAAGTTATCTGGACCCATTGCTTTTTTATTTTTAAGTTTTGAAATTAAGGAACCAACTTCATTAATAGCAAGCAAGGGGATGCTAAATGAATCTCTAGTATTTAATCGTTCTTGACAAAACGATAGGAGAACAGCTGGAGTCTCATATCGATTAAAGAATGTGACACTGGCAGCCGTTTGTACTGATTCAGTTGCCTGAAGGAAATGATTGTTGAAAGTGTTAGCAGACCACATAGTCGCAGTATTATCTGATTTCTTTCTCGACTTGTCAGTTATTTCATTAACAGCACGCCATAATGATGCTGTATCCCTGTTTGCGTTTATCAGCTTCCTAAAATGCTCAGATTTTGATTTTCTAACCAGATCTGATACTCTGTTTCTCTGCTTTTTATATTCATCTACTTTTTTGGCGGTCTTAAGTGCATCCCTTAGTGCCATTTCTATAATAATGTCTTTTGTCAGCCAGCTGGGAAGTACTCTGTGTTTTACCCTTTTTCTTCTAAGTGGGGCATGTTTATCAACGATTGAGAGAAAGATATTATACCAGGTATTATACGCTTCATTTGGATCTGTGTAATTGAGTACACTGTAGAAAGGAGCTAAGCTTAAGTCGAGGAAAAATTCATCCTTACTGAAATTTTTGAAGCAGCGATATTGAATGGTTGTGTGGCCCTTATTCTGTTGCTTTGGAAGTTTACAAGACCAAGTGCACAAAATGAGACAGTGGTCGCTTATGCTTTTGTTGCCCACTGTTATATTGGATACCATGGCTTTGTTGTTCGTGTAGATATGATCCAGCAATGTAGAAGATGTCTTTGCGATTCTAGTTGGACTATGAATAAGCTGATGCAAGCCAAAAAGTGTGGTGGTCGCATCCCAGGCAGGCTGCCGTTTTAAGAGATCAATGTTAAAATCACCGAGAAGAATGACATTTGGATAGCTCTTATATACATCATCCATCATGTGTACAAAGTTGTCATACCAAAGGAAAGTGGCAGCGGGATTCCTGTACACATATCCAACTAGAAGAGGGGCTGAGTTGGAGGGTTTTACCTGCAGCCACATGCATTCAACATTATCAGGCTCAAGGTCACGCCGCCTTTTTGTACAGTGAGCGATGCTTTGATGAATATATATTCCAAGTCCTGTTTCACCAGAGTGATGTGCATCGCGTCGGACAAAGTTATAGTTAGTTATGGATAAAGCTGTATCAGTGAAACGGGAGTCAAGGCGAGTTTCACTAAGACCAAGCAGATGAATAGAAGGGGATTCGTTTAGAAGAAAACAGACATCATGAATCTTATTTGGCAGATGATAAACATTTAGGTGACCAATGCGTAATCCAGTATCAGTATCAATTACATTACAATGGTCCATTGCATTAATTCTAGAGCAAAGTCCTGAGCAATAAAACAAAATAGATATACTGTTACAATAACAATTAAAATATAAAATCAGCAATCATAAAATATCCAAGAACACACAAAATCCAAAAAGCAGGGCAATGAAGTTCAGTCCAAAGGACAATTCAAGTATGTGTATGATAACAATATTCAGGAAAGTATGACCAACCAAGACAAATGTCGCTTTCAAGCTGTCCGGGTCACAATAGTACAGTCATCCACAGTAACTAAACAATACCGGGGGGGGGGGGGGGGGGGGCAAGACTCACAGGGTTGGGGGAGGGGGGTAGGGAGGAGGAGTCAGTGCGTGGTGGGAAGGTGAAGGTGAGACGGAGCAAGCAGGAGGGAAAGAAGACACGGCTGGGGGTGAGGGGGGGGGGGGGGGTGGAGCTGAGAGGCAGGGATGGGTAAATTTGGGCGGGGGGAAGGGTAGGCAAGGGTGAGGGCCTGCACTTGGAAGGCGAGACAGCAAGCTGGTATCTGAATTCCAGATACCGGAATTTCTGTTAAGCAGGGGGAGAGGGAAGATAAGGGTGCATTTGTGTCCAAGGATTGAAAGGCAGAGGAGGGAAGGGGGAGAAAGGCCACATGGGGGGAAACATCGGCATTGATGTAATGGGGGGTCTGTTAAAGTACGGCATGGGTGGCATTGCATGGTGGGAAAAGGTTTCATTAGAAGAACAACTGGATTTCTGGTGGACAATTTCAGGAGCACTGTCCAAGTGATTGTTTGAACTACGTTGGACTGTCTCTGGGGGTAAATTTGTAGGATAGGAATCAGGACGATTTCCTACTGACTGGGGGAACATGGGCTGCACACTCCGACGGCACTCAGTAGGGACAGGCTGCTTGTCTTGGTTTTCTTTTAATTTTGAAGACTGTGATCTGTTACGGTTTGTTGCAATGGACTGTTCCTGACATAGCTCTGGGTGTGCCCCATTACCCGTATTCCGTGGAGGCCGGTTCACACGGAGTGCCAGAAACTGAATGATTTGCCGTAACCAGAGCGACAAGCCACTGGCAGACAGGTGAATACCATCCGATGTGAAATAGCTTTGAACGATCCTAAGATTTTGATCAACGAAATTTGTTTCAAACAAAAAACATGCACTTGTTTCTGCACATAGGACATGCAGTTCCCTATTCATCAAATTAATGAATTTCAAAGGAATAGGTTTTCTAGGAAGTAGGGCAGAGACAGCAATTTTGGCAGCAGGAAAAACTCTTTTCACCTGTCCCAGAAGCTGACCAAAGTCCTGCTGTAGCGTGTCTACAGAGTAGTGTTTGTGAAGGTCGTTTCCCCCCACATGCAATGCCACCTGCTGCACATCCTCTCGTACTGCACAATCTCTGAGGGCAGCAGTGACGTCAGTCACCTTCGCCCCAGGCATTGTGCGTACATGGGTGAGCCCCGTCCTGTCCAGTCTCTGTCGGTCAATATACTGAAGATTAGAATCCCCCACAATGAAGTTGACAAGTTTGCCTTTCGGGGGAAGACGGATCCTGAATTTTGGGTGGTTTGATTGAGCTGTCGGTCAGAGACTGCTGTGGTATTACCTATGACAGGGGTGGAGTCAGTCTGCTGTCTGTCAAAGGCTGGTTTGTTGTTGGTGACAGTGACTGAGTCGGTCACAGCGTGAGTGACAGTCTGTTCTTTGTCAGCCGTAACACCACTATGCTTAGTACACACGTCGCTAGATTGTTCCCGTTGTTTTAGTTCTGGCTGCGTTGACTTTTTTGATGACTTTACAGTGGACGTGGTATGGTGCTGACAGTCACGTGCTGATTTCAAGAGGTGCTTTTGACGGTCAGACACACTGTCAATCAGCTTCGTTTGTTCTTTCAGCTGATTGCGTAGTGTGTTGCACTCATCTTGCAGACTGTCAATTTTCTCCTGCATCGTCTGTTTTAAAATCCTCAGTTTGTTGTCAATCTGAGTTTTAATATCTGCATCAAGGCTTTTGATGCAAGATATACAGACAGATGCAGTGAAAGAAAGAGAGCACTGGATGCAATTCTTAGCTTCTGTGCTTGTACTGTCATTGGTGGCGGTGGGGTCTGTGTTGTCAGTAGAAGTGGTCCCCTCTGTGGTGGTTGTGTCAGTCTGACCAGTAGTTGTTCTGATCTCTGAGGTAGTGTGGTCAATGTCACTGGTAATTGTTCTTATCTCTGGGGTAGTGAGATCAGTGTCACTGGTGCTTATCTCTGGGGTAGTGGGGTCAGTGTCACTAGTGGTTGTTCTTATCTCTGGGGTAGTGGGGTCAGTGTCATTGGTGGTTGTTATCTCTGGGGTAGTGGGGTCAGTGTCACTGGCAGCTGTTGTCTCTGGGGTAGTGGGGTCAGTGTCACTGGTGGTTGTTATCTCTGGGGTAGTGGGGTCAGTGTCACTGGTGGTTGTTATCTCTGGGGTAGTGGGGTCAGTGTCACTGGCAGCTGTTATCTCTGGGGTAGTGGGGTCAGTGTCATTAGTAATTGTTATCTCTGGGGTAGTGGGATCAGTGTCACTGGTAGTTGTAATCTCTGGGGTAGTGGGGTCAGTGTCACTGGTAGTTGTTATCTCTGGGGAGAGAGAGAGAGAGAGAGTGCGTGTGCGCGCGCACGCATGTGTGTGTGTGTGTGTGTGTGTGTGTGTGTGTGTGTGTGTGTGTGTGTGTGTGTGTGTGTGCGCGCGCGCACTCGCGCGCGCTTGTACATGTGTGATAAAGGCTGTGAGGGGTGATTGGATATGACGGTGGTAGGTATAGGCAAGGGGGAGGGGGAAGGGGGTGGGGTGGTGGGCAGTGAGTCTAGATAAGAAATCAGAAGAATTTGATGTTTGAGTTCTGTGCCTTTTTGTTTGGTTTTTCTTGTGCGTGTCCCCCCGTTTTTCTTTAAACGGCTTGGTTGCCTTGATTGTTCAGAAAATAAGCGTTATATACATGTTCAATACTATGATTATTTTTAACATTGTCATTACAGTTTCATAAGTATCGCGCTTTAGTCAACAACACTATTGAGTAGAACAGTTGACCCCCCCAAAAAAACGCCCCACCACGTGTCGCACATAACCGATGTCGGTCCCTGCCGGCTTGTCCACCAAGACACAAAGTCACAAAGTCACAAAGTCAGGGCAATCAACGCCAACAACTCTGTCTTAAAACTGCCATAAATACAGAATCCAACGTGGCATCACAATTGATGGACCTAGTCTTGACATGTTATGGCCTTTTAATCGTCAAGTACTTAACGCCGAAATAGTTGGATTTGTCTGTCTGTCTGCCTTTCTGTCTGTCTGTTTATTTCTCTCTGTCTTTGACTCTGTCTCTATCTGTTGTCTCTCTCTCTCTATCTCTCTCTCTCTCTCT
>JAMYXO010001739.1:20000-27551 GCA_033310375.1 Conus canariensis | reverse complement strand
GAGGTCAAGACCAAAAGTAGAACACACACGCGGTCGGCGCATATGCTGAAAATTATGAAAGAAAATATTTGCATAACAAAATGTTCTGAAATTACTCTGGTATTTGTGTGTTAACTGATACCAGTTCCCCTCTTCGTTTTAGTGCTTTAAAAATGAGCATAGCTACAGAGCGAGTTATAATCCCGTTTCTATTTTGCAGTAAAAGAAGCAATGACACTTGGTGAACATTTCTAGTATGAGGCAAAATGTATTTGAGAGAGAGAGAGAGAGAGAGAGAGAGAGAGAGAGAGAGAGAGAGAGAGGGAGAGAGAGAGAGAGAGATGTTATAGCCACCAAAACAAAATATGATCAGGCTTCTTAAATCCTTCCATTCACTCTCTTGGCAGTCCTACGCGTAACTATCCCGGTCAAGTTGAGCCAACAGTGGACAAATGTCGTGTTCCATTACCTCTTTCATAAATATCTGAGAGAGAGAGAGAGAGAGAGAGAGAGAGAGAGAGAGAGAGAGAGAGAGAGACGGACAGACAGACAGAGTGAGAGAGGGGAGAGGGAGGGAAGGAGAGAGACGTGGCAAGATGAACATGAAAGGTGCATACAGGTGTTTACCGAACATCATTGCCTTAACTCATCGTGAGTTCTTATTCCAGGTCCTTTTCCTTATTTGTCTTCAGCCCTGTCAACTACATTTAACAGCTAGAAAGACAAGCCAGCTTTGTTTTTTCCAGCGCTGTTTCACAACAGTATTACATGATGATACAAGCTCAACATAGCCTTTGCTAAGCCGTATACTCATTCGGACATATAGTACACATGGCCCTCATCTTTGGCCTTTACTATGAATCAGTGCCGACATATAGCGTGTGCCATTGGCTATGAACTCATTAATTACTCCTAACCCTTACCGCATTACTGCCCTTTATAACGGTCACTGCAGGGAAATGGGTATGCCACGCCATTCTGAGCCGGCAGTGAATGCAGAGAAAAAACACAAAAAAAAACTACGAACAAGATGAGACAAGCCTGTGAGAATTTAAAAAAATGGATGCTATCGTGCATCTCTTGACGGGATAATTGAAATAATGAGTGGATATTATTGGTAGTGCGTCAAAGCTGTGGGCAATACTGGTAATAAAGGTGGGTATTACCAAATATCAAGAGGACTTGAGAACGTGGGGCTGGCCTTGACATGCAACCGTTAACCATTACAATGAAAGATTAAAATAAAAAACAACAGCAAATATTAAAATAATGATTAAAAATGATTAATTCATTTGCTTGCTTCAGTCACTTTGTTTTTATTTATTTGTTTTTTTTAATGTGTTTGTCCTTTGCGGTTATTACTATGCTTGTATATGTCTTTGATTTGACAAAGAAACACATCTATAATGCTCATTAATGGATAATGATGATGAGGATGATTATGATCATTATGATGCTGACCATGATGATTATGCTTTGTGGTTGTTATCATTGTCTTATGTGTTTTGTAGTCCTCATTTGTAATTTGTGATTTTGTTTTGAAATAAAACATGATTCATCAAAAAAAATTACAATGAAAGTTTCAGAGACAGGCAGGCAGCACAGATCGAAAGAGAGAGAAGGGCGCGGATAGGTGGGCGGTGGTATTTAAACAGGGGAATGGAAGAAGTCAAGGTGGAGTCTAGAGATGGACAAAGGAGAGAAAAACCTATACAGGAAAGAAAATGGCACAGCGTATAGAGAAATGAAGCCACTGAGAGGGTAGAAATAGGACAGTGAATAGACAAAGAGACAGAGTAGAAGGCGGGGTGAAGATGAGGCTGGTGGGTATAGGGAGTCGATGAATATGGACATAATCAATGAGCAAGAGCAGAGGGTTATTGATTTGCCATTCTTTTGTTACTAACTATATTCTGAAACCGCTTTTATCATTTTTCTCTGGTGGATGGATTTGAAAAGCTTTCTCACCAAAATTCTGATTCTTGCGCTTCGTCGGTACTCTATGACTACTCGTTTACATTCAATGACGAAACCTTTTCAACAGACCACAATGCCTTTTTAAAGCTTCAAAGAAGCAATCCAGACTGTCACACTGTGCATAAATGCATGCCTGCACTCAGCCCAGCATTAACTCCGTGCACACGCAATCTCTCCAAACAACCAGAAGGCGCACTACAATAACTCTTCTTCTCCCCCTCCTCTCCGGGGAATAATTTACTAAACAATAATCAATTTTCCATCATATTCAACTGGTTTGTCTTCAAGGAATTATTTTTCATTCCTCCTCTCCAGTGGAGGTACAATCATTCCACAGATCCACTAGTTGGGACCAAATTTCATCTCATTATACATAATACTTCACAAATATATCTTTGACCGGTTTCTCCTCCTCACTGGAGAAACAATGTTTATATTTTCAAAGACAAATCAAAAGATAGCTTAAAATATAGTAGTATCAACTGAGTTCATCAGGGGGACAATTAAAAAATCATTATGGGTCAACATGACAAATGCTTTCTTTTCTCACAACTGGTGCAGTCGTTGTCTTCTACAGCTCGATTCTCCAACCCTGGAAACGATTAGGTGCTGCTGCAGCACTGTAGCCCAAATATTTGTGCGACTGCCTCTCACCTAACTGGTGCTGCCACAGCACTGGGAAGGGCTGAAACACGAATGAAGTCCGTGTAAGTAATCTATTTCAAAATCTGAATAATCATAAATTCTTTTCCCTTTTTCCCTTTTCTTAACTTCTCTCTTTTTTCTCTCCCCATCTGTCTATACCTCACCTGCTAATGGTGAATTGCAGGTGGAACTCGTTCTTCAAACAACCTGTCCGGTCAGTGTCCCCAAGCCATCTCCTTCCTATTCCTTATTTTTCCATCCTGCGCTCTTTTTGAGTACACGTTCAGTGAGTACTCGTCTAACTCTACGCATTACCAGCTCATGGTTGCTGACCAATGGACAACGTCCGTCCATTCAACCAATAATCGCCCTACGTCTATAGCCACCAGCGACACCGATCACACTGGTCAGGCCATTCAAACTTTCTTTTCTTTTACCTTTCCTCTTCCCTACCTAGGGAAATGCTTTATAACAAATAAGGGCGTACGCGATGGAACGTCACATGTCGCCATGTGAGGCTACATCACATGACACAGACACATTAAGCATGGTGACAACATTACTTTTATGTCATGCATAAAAAAGTCATCAATTGCGTTGATACCCAGTAGAATGGTCATAGCAGAAAACGTGCGGTCAAAATACCGAACTTTGAAGCAGAAATTGCTGTGTGCTGGCACAGAGGTCCGCTCCAACAGCTGTCCTGGAAGGAAAGAACCGACTGGGGAATGAAAAACGTATGGTTGTAGATCATGGGCCATCTCATGGGTGGTGGCTAAGGAGATGAGTGGAATTGCCGGCGGTAGTGGTGATGAGGGTTGGTGGCTGAACAGATGAGTGGAATTGCAGTGGGTGATGAGGGTTGCTGTTAATGACTATCAAAGAAGCCTGAAGTGTTGGTGTGACCTTTGAAACAAAGGGCCAACTGCTGTGGATGCGGATGAGAGAGAGAGAGAGAGAGAGAGAGAGAGAGAGAGTGTGTGTGTGTGTGTGTGTGTGTGTGTGTGAGAGAGAGAGAGAGAGAGAGAGAGAGAGAGAGAGAGAGAGAGAGAGAGAGATGAGTTTGAAAGATGAAACAAGAGGAACAGATATGGTAAAATAGAGGAAGAAAACATGCTAAAAGCAAATGGTCAGAGGCAGGAATGGAGAGGGAGAGCAGACGGAAAAGCTGGAATAGCGGGGAGGGGGGGGGGAGGAGGAGGAGGTGGAGCGGGATGGAAGATGACATGGAATAGAAAATGAATGGGAAAGGGATGCATGAATAAGGATTATGACAGCACAGAGCGAGGGAGGAAAGGGGGGGGGGGGGGGTTACCTGTTGCTGCTTCACTCAAAAACCGGTTGGCGAGTTACTAAAGACACAATTGTTTATTTGTACCCAGCCTTTACAACTGGTTGTAATAACAACAATGAAACCTCTGCCATTATTCAGCGCAACATATGTTGCTATATGATAAAACGTTTTTTTTAACCTATCATCTCAGGCATGTTGTAGCCCTGGGTAACAGGGCTATTGACTCACCCCCGACGATTTTCAGAAAACACTCCTCTATCTGCTGCGGTTCTCTTTGGATCTCTATAAGCTGGCGAAAAGTATAATCAGCGGCATGGATATCTTCTATCCATTAACTTTGAAGGACTGCTACCTCAGGATCCTTCAGCTTCACAGGACACAGTTTAATTTAGAAAGAGAGGGGGTTAGTTACCGCCAAGGACATAGACAAACAAAGTACAGGACAAAACACAACGCATCTCGACCTCTTGGGTCTTCTTCAGGCAAAAACAAATAACATTTAGGACAGTGAAAACGAATTTTGCTTCATTTTCCGCCCTTGGCCACTTCGTTCTGAGACTAAAGGTAAAGTTGGTGAAAACCAGGGACTGGTTTTTATGCCACAGGTCTCTCGGACTCCTACAGCGACTATAGTACCCAGGACGGTGGGAAGTGAATGGGATCGAGGAATGACTGAAGTGGACGGAAGATATGTATATATATTAGTGTGTGCGTGCGTGTGTGCAAGCGTGCATGCGTGGTGTGTGTGTGTGTGTGTGTGTGTGCGTGCGTGCGTGCGTGCGTGCGTGCGTGCGTGAGTGTGTGCGTGCGTGCATGTGTGTGTGTATGTATGTATGTATGTATGTATGTGTGTGTGTGTGTGTGTGTGTGTGTGTGTGTGTGTGTGTGTGTGTGTGTGTGTGTGTGTGTGTGTGTAAAGACGTCATAAGGCACTAATTGTACATTACACCAGTGCGTCGTTGGACCAAGCTGCCAAGGGTTACATGTTGCAAGAACGTAGATAACCCTAAGAAATGTCAGAAAAAAATGTGCTCTTTCATAGATGTAATGATTGTGTTTTAAACGTATCCAGTTGCAACACGTAGCTCTTTCAAAGGTAAAATGTTCACAAAGGACCAGTATCATGCACTATTATTATCTCACTTCTCGTGTTTCTTTCGCGTTCCCGGCCATGCTGTACCCTCAATCTGGTTAGTAAGGCGAAGTCCACAGTCCGCCACAGAGACCCCACTGGTCCCCACAGCTTCTCCTGGACCTCAACTGGACTGTCTGGCGTCTCAAAACTTGAAAGGAGGTGCAGGACTGTAAGATGTGGTTGGGAGTTTGGGAGCCTGTGCCACAAGAGCACTGGTCAGTATGAGAGAGTTTGAGACGTGATAGCTGGGAGGGTAGCTGGCAGTGTCCTGTTCGTAGCCTGAATATGGCAACTTGAGGCTCGCGGCGGGGCTATATACCGTAGAGGCGCATCCCCTGTTTGGTGGATTGGGGATCTCTCACGCTTTGCGCTTGGGGGGTGTACTGGATAATACAGAAGAAGGTGCCGCGAACCAGTATAGTCTAAGAGAACGAAAACTTGGAGTACAAACCAGCACTGTCTGGTGTACGTTAGCCCCGTATTACCAGGGTAACCAGACAACCATGAGCTGCTCTGAAGACGAATGTGTTGGCTGAGGCCAGCGGGCAGACCTCCTGCAGAGTCACAAGCACAGAAGATCATACACTACGCATCTTACCCATCATGGCCACTTCTTGTTTACTATTCCTCCCCTGATAACCCTCTCTATCCATCTGCTCTCCTCATCCAATCCCACTTTCTCTCCCTTCTTTCGTGTAAAAACAGTGGCAGCAGAAAATCTGCAGCCTCAAAGCAAGTCCTTTTCATTGCAGCGGCAACAGTTCCGTGCTGGCAACGATGGGAGAGGCCAAAGCTGCCCTTGCGAGAATTAACTCAGTGGCGGTGCAAAAAGAAAAAAAAGAAAAAGAAAAAAGATTATCGTACATCTCATAGGTAGTTGTTGTGGGGATAATGGGTCGAAATGGCTGTTAATGTATCAGGGCTTCAGGCGCTATTACAAAATAATGACGGCTTTTAACAAATATCAAAGGGACCCAGAGATAATGACATGAGAGAGAGAAAGAGAAAGAGAGAGAGAGAAAGAGAAAGAAAGAGAGGGCAGACAGGGAAGATGGCGTGTGCTGAGGTTGGTTGAAGGAGGGATGAAGAGAGAAGGAAAAGTATGGAAGGAACTGAAAGGGTGCAATGACACAGATAAGGACAGACAATTGAAGGAAACAATGAGAGAGTGTGTGTGTGTGGGGGGGGGGGGGGGGCAGAAGGAGAAAAGAAAAACCAAGGGAAAAGAGAAGAAAGAAAGAGAGACAGGAGCAGAAGAGTAAACGTGTAGTAAAACGCAGACAGAAAGAGAAGAAACAGAGAAAAATAGAGAGGGAAGAGCTTGCACTTAAGCACATGCACATTGCGCGCGTGTGCGCGAGTACGCAAATACACACACTCACTCACTCACGCATTCAAACACACACACACACACACACACACACACACACACACACACACACACCACATACACACACGCACGCACGCACGCGCACATACGCACTCACACGCACGCATGCATGCATGCACGCACGCACGCACGCACGCGCGCGCGCCACACAACACACACACACACACACACACACATACACACACTGCACGCGCACACACGTACTCAAGCGCGCGCGCGCGCGCGCACACACACACAACACACACACACACACACACACTGCACGCGCACACACGTACTCAAGCACACACACACACACACACACACACACACACACACACACACACACACACACACACACACACACATATATATATTTACAGATGCAGACTGCAAGATGGACGCACAAGGTATATGACTGGTATGTGGAGGGCAGAGGAGATAAACGGTTGGACGGGCAGATCAGAGGGGAGAGCACTCGGCAAGTTGTCTAAGAGTGAACGTGCATGGTCGAAGGTGAAATGGGAGGGGCTGGGAAACTTGGGGCGGGAGAAGGGCCAGGCTCAATAAGTTGCGGACAGACCTAACAGAGAGGAAGGACAGGGAAACTGAGGGAAGGGTTGGGGCCTGGATTGACAGAAATACGAGTAGGCGCAGCGGAGTCTCTCTTTTGCCCCATTCAATCGAATACTCCGTTTTAACCTCGTGGACTTGAAAGTCAGTTTTATTGGGATAAAATCTGCTGCACGGCTAGGATTTTGTGTGGAGTCGACAGAGATTTAGTGCAGGATCACATAACACACCGTGTCCTGCAGAAATCCTCAGTTCAAAGACACCCAGAAGAGTTAGAGCAATGAGTATTTCGTACCTCCTTCTACCCAGTCACATAATGATGGGCATTAAGTGGGCATTAAGTGGCAAGATAAGATTCCGGACACTGAAGTCCTCTACTTGTGCTGGCCTGTCTAGCATCTTCACCATCCTGATGCAGTCACAGCTTCGCTGGGCAAGTCATGTAGTTTCGCATGCCAGACCATCGGCTGCCAAAGAAACTATTGTTTAGCGAACTACAACAAGGAAAATGCTCTCATGGAGGCCAGAAGAAAGGTTTCAAAGACAACCTCAAATCTTCCCTGAAGGCCTTCAACATCA
>JAMYXO010001739.1:0-12500 GCA_033310375.1 Conus canariensis | reverse complement strand
ATTCGACTATTTCATTGAAAACCGAATATTCAATCAAAATCAATCAAGTTTACAGAAACCAAGTCAGTGATTTACAGTCTATGTTAAGCAAAATAAACACATAAGGTAAAGCTCCTATCAAACGGTTGATCGATCTACCGCCACGTAGTACACGGCGTTCAAGGGAGGGGGGAGGGGGGGGGGGTAAAGGGAGAGGGGGAAGAGAGAGGGGGGGGGAGGTGAGAAGAACAGCCAGAGAGACAACCAAAACAGCACAGAGAGAAAGGGAGGGGGGGGGGGAGAAACACACAGACACAGACAGAGAGAGAGAGAGAGAGGGGGGGGGGGAGGGAGATAATGAGAGACCCTCCAGCTCTATTTAGATTACACACACTTTTACACTGTTATGTGAAAAGAAATAGGCCGGTAAGAAAGAAACAAAGAACCACACACACACACACACACACACACACAACACACACACACACACACACACACACACACACACACGCACCCCCGCGCACACACACACAGACACACACAGACACAGACACACACACACACACACAATACACACACACACACCACACACACACACACACACACACACGCACACGCACACACACACACACACGCACACACACACGCACACACGCACACACAACACACACACACACACACACACACACACACGCACGCACAGCACACGCCCCACACACACAACACACACACACACACACCCCACACACACACTAAGTGGACAAATTAGGGGGAAAATCAAAAGATTTATCCGGCCATTGTCATTGATCAGTCACATGTTTGATCAATAGAAGGAAGTCGTCTGAAATCTTAGCTGATGAATAAATCACACGATCATTAGTGCGAAAATAGATACACTATTTAGGCCCAATCTTTAAAAAACTTCTTGAGAAAGATTAAAATAAACTGAAATATTGCCATTGTGTTATGGGTGTTATGTGGTTTCTATTTTCCATCTTCCTTAAAAAAAAACTTCTTATCAGAATGGGGGGGGGGGGGGGGGGAGGCTCTTTTATCAATCAGTTAATCAGAGGTGAAAAGAATGCCGTTTTGTTCAATACGAAAAGGAGGCGATCGATCAAACACACAATGAAATGATTAAAAAAAAAGAGAGAAAATATACTGACATTTTTATCAGACACATTGCCGGTCAGTTAATT
Organism: Conus canariensis; assembly: GCA_033310375.1. Classification (NCBI taxonomy): domain Eukaryota; kingdom Metazoa; phylum Mollusca; class Gastropoda; order Neogastropoda; family Conidae; genus Conus; species Conus canariensis. The sequence goes on along the minus strand of JAMYXO010001739.1, from coordinate 11,322 downwards.
ATAGAATCTGTCAGAGCAATAAAACATATACGAATACAGCCAACCAATCAATCACACACACACACACACACACACACACACACACACACACACACACACACACACACACACATATATATAATATATATATATATTATAATATTAGAGAGTGGAGAGAGAGAGAGAGAGAGAGAGGAAGAGACAGAGACAGACAGAGAACAATGCACAAAGAACAAGTTGGCTCTTGTGTACACACACACACACACCACACCACAAAAGAGCACACACACACAACACACACACACACACACACACACACACACACCACGTCTAGACGCACACACATACCCCCCCCCCCTCCCATTCACAACTGAAAGACTGATGGAAGAAATAGAAACAAACAAGATGCAAAGCACATAAACGTACTCCCAGTTTATCCTGAACAGGTGTGAGATATTCCATAAAGAGGAAAAACCGTCTTGGGCTGGTGTAACCGTTTAGTAATGGCTATTCTGGCAAACATCGGCCATCATCTGTGACCTATAATGAACATACTAACAAATTTTCAGAACGATCCGCCAAGTACTTTCTGAGATTTTCCATAAAGAAGAAAACCATTATGGGCCATTAGTAACGGCTATAACGGTAAACTTAAACATCGGGCATCATCCGTGATCCATAGTGAACATACCTACAAATTTTCAGAAACATCGGCCACATACTTTCCAAGATCTTCCATAAAAAAAGAAGAACAGTTATGGGCCGGGTTACAACCGTTAGTAACAGCTATAGCGTTAAACTAAAACATCGGGCATTCATCCGTGACCCATAATGAACATACCTACAAATTTTCAGAAAAATCAGCCAAGTACTTTCTGAGACATTCCATAAAAGAAGAAAACCCGTTATGGGCGGGTATATGCCGTTAGTAACGGCTATAACGGTAAACTAAAACGTCAGGCATCATCCGTCGCCCATAATGAACATACCTACAAATTTTCAGAAAGATCGGCCAAATACTTTCTGAGATATTCCATAAAGAAGAAAAACCGTTATGGGCGGTTATAGCCGTTAGTAAACGGTTATAACGGTAAAGTAAAACATCGGGTATCCTCCGTGACCCATAATGAACATACCTACAAATCTTCAGAAAGATCGGCCTAGTACTTTCTGAGATATCCCATAAAGAAAAAAAAAACCGTTACAGGCCGTTACAGCCGTTAGTAACGGTTATAACGGTAAACTAAAACATTGGGCATCATCCGTGACCCATGATGAAGATACCTGCTAATTTTCACAAAGATCGGCCAAGTACTTTCTGAGATATTCCATAAAGAAGAAAAACCGTTCCAGGCCGTTACAGCCGTTAGTAACGGCTATAACGGTAAAATAACACAGCGGGCATCATCTTTGACCCATAATGAACATACCTACAAATTTTCAGAAGGATCGGCCCAGTAGTTTTGTCTGGAGTGAGTGGAACACATTTTGACCACGGACGGACACACACACACACACACACACACACACACACACACCACACACACACACACACACACACACACACCACACACACACTGCATTTCCTCGTTGCCATTCTAAAGTACTCCCTGTTCTATAAGAACTGGGAGTACAAAAAGACGAATGACGCAAATTTAGACACTAGGTCAATTGTGCAAAAATGTCTTCTGCACATTCCGACAGGACGACTTGAAAAACGAAACACAGAAAAGACGACTGGACGCAAAACACATGGAGTAAAAGCAGTGATGTGAAAACTAAAAAATGCGGTCGACATTATGTCAGAACAAATGCACTCATAATTCAAAGAGTTAAGAAATCAATATGAACTCGTTGCTCACGAAGACATATTTCAGACTTTTTGAGAGAGAGAGAGAGAGGAGAGGAGAGAGGAGAGAGAGAGAGAGAGAAGAGAGAGTTCTCTAGTTGAGATTGTTTATGCACAATTTGTTTATGTACAATACCGCCAACTACTTACACACCACACACACACACACACACACACACACACCACACATATATATATATATATATACATATATATATATATATATAATATATATATACTGGTATATAAATATATATTATATATATATAATATATATATATATATATACACACACATGTATGTATCTGTGTGTGTGTGTGATGTGTGTGTGTGTGTGTGTGTGTGTGTGTGTGTGTGTGTGTGTGTGTAACCTTGTGATTGTTCACTTAAAAATATGAAAGGTCTCTTCGCGTGTCCTGTTCACCTTCACTGCAGAGCAAAGGTGTGAGGAAGCGCGCTGGTAACAGGATGTAAAACCATTTTGCAACATGATCAGGCCTCCTGAATCCTTTCACCCAATCTCGCGGCATGGGCTATACGTAATCTTCTCAGTTAGGTTGAGCCAACACAGCAGACATATCGTGTTCCGTTACCGTATCAATAATTCGTGGAGAGAGAGAGAGAGAGAGAGAGGAGAGAGAGAGAGAGAGAGAGAGAGAGAGAGAGGGATGAATATGAACAGAGGGAGTACAGATTACAGCCATTTAGAAACTAGAAAGACCAGCGTGTCTCCTATTTTTCTAGCGCTATTCTGCAGCAATAACATGATGATACAAAATTTAGAAAGAGAGGGTGTTAGTTACCGCCAATGACATTGACAAACAAAGCACATGACAAGACACGATGCATTTCAACCACTTGGGTCTTCTTCAGGCGAAAAAATAAATCACATTTAACATTTAAGACAGTACAAACAAAGAACGAAAATGACTCATCTGTTGTTAGTCCATGTGGTGGGGAGAATAGCCGCTAGGCGGAAATGACAAGGGGGATTATGGGAGAGGAAAAGGAGGGGGGGGGGGGTCGTGGGGGGAGGGGGGGTTGTGTGATACGATAGGGTTGTGTGTCTAGTTTAGTGGGGTGGTGTGATATCTTTGTGACGGTTGTGATAATGGTGGATTGATAATAATGGTAAGGGGGGGGGGGGGGCAAACTGGGAAAAAAAAATTATATATAGAAGGGGTAAATAAGTACATGAACAGAAGAAACTTAAAAAAAAAAAATAAATAAATAAAAAATAAAAAAGTTTAGGTGAATAAAATAAATGATTTCGCTGGGTGATGAAAGAGGTGGTGGTAGTTATGTGTGGGTAGTTGTGAAAGGTGTGTGGGTAATGTTAATGAGGGAGGGAAGGGGATGGAAGATAAATGGGTGATAAGGTATGATTGGGAGGGGGGGTGAGAGAAAAAAAAAAAGGGAGGAGGGTAATGTGTGTGTGGTGGGGGGGGGGGGGGGGGGGAGGAAGGGGGGCAAGAGAAGGAGAGCTCATATCTCTTCATCCACTATGGGGTGGGGGGTGGGAGGTTGGGAGGTTCATATTAATTGTGTTGTTTAAAAAAGTAAACAATGCTGTGGGATGATGTTCATTGTAACAGGTGAAATAATGTGTTGGCATCAATATGCTGCTGTTTGTTGAGAGAAGATAGCAGTGATCAATGAAAAACAGGGTATCATGTGTTGCACACACACACACACACACACACACACACACACACACACACACACACACACACAACACACACACACACACACAAAGGGGCGGGGGGGGGGGGAACACATGTAAACAATGTTTAGGTGAGTTAAGATCGTGTGATCATAGTGAGACTAACTGGAAAATTTTCCACACACATATTCATACCACACACACACACACACACACACAACACACACACACACACACACACACACACACACACACACACACACAAAGAGGGGTAAAAATTATTATCATTAATCAGTCACTGATGGGTGATGATCATATGAGATCAACGGTAGTGTAGGAAGAGATTCTTCTCCGTTCCCTTAGGCAGGAATGGTGGAGGTACTGGCAAGGGCTTCTGTATGGTGAAGGCCCTCCAGTGGTCAATAAGGTTTTGCATTCATCAGTGTGTTGGCAGGCCAGGATTCTTCTTTTGGTGTTGTTAAGGTTTTGCATTCATCAGTGTGTTGGCAGGCCAGGATTCTTCTTTTGGTGTTGTTGGGACTGTTCCACCGTCATTGGGGCTGCATGGATTAATTGCAGAACCCGCCAGGGTGGAGTATTGCAGAGATGTTATGTCATAGTCTGGAGTGCCCGGTTCTCAGTATCACAATGATGGTCTTCTTCGTTTACTTAGGTCGGAATCCTGGAGGTAGTGACGGAGGCTGCTGTATGGTGAAGACCCTCCAGTGGTCAGTATGGTTTTGCACTCATTGGTGAGTTGGCAGGCCAGGTTTCCACTTTGGGCCAAGCTGGGAATGCTCCGCTGTCTCTGGGGCTGCACTGCATTGATGGTTTGAAAGACTCACAGGTGTGGAGTATAGTGGACCTGTCATGTTGAGGTCAGGGGAGCCTTATCCTCAGTCCAGCAATGTTCACTTGGTCTGATTTGGGCGTCCGGTAGTATGCATCCCTCTTGTTGAATGTCTGGGTGCTGCTCAAGTCATCTTCCTATTTGTCTCCTTGGAAATATTTTAGATTTATTCCAAGGAGACTCCTTTTACAGTTGGGGCTGCTGTCCTTCCTTTGTCAGTTGGTCAGCTTCTTCATTTCCATATAGTGCAGTGTGAAGGTATTCACTGGATGGGAGTATTTTCAGTGACTGATAATGGTAATAATTTTAAATCAGTAGTACCCAAGGTGGTGACCATTGTTATACAAGTGGAAAAATGCAGTGGTGATGGTGCAATGGTGCAAGGTGGGGGGCGTAGGAAAATAACCAATGACCTGTGGGTGATGCTCACTGGCATGGGTGAGATCAATGGTACTGTAGGATGATAGTCACTGAGGTAAGTGGAATAATAAAGGTGGCATTGGTATAATATTGCAGGTTGAGAAAGTGGGTGGAGGGGGGTTGGGGTAGATGACTGGTGGGTGATGGTCATGTTTCATTGGAGATACTGTAGGATGATGATAATTGTTGGTATAAGTGGGATGATGTTTGTGGCATGGTGTAAAGTGCCGGTGGGGGAATGGGGCAGGTGTTTAAAGATGGGTGGATGATGATGATGGTAAAGGTGTAGGTATGGTCATAGTGGTGTAGGATGATGGTCATTTTTGTAAAAGGAGTAGGAGAGTGCATTAGTAAGTGTGATAATGCCAGTGGTGGAGTAAAGGAAATGATTATAAAAGACTGATGGATGTTGATAGCTGTGATGAGATCTACAGTACTGTAGGGGGGTGGCAGTCGTTATAAGTGAAATAATGTCATGGCATTGATGTAGTAATGCCAGTTGGAAAAAAAAAAAAAGGGATGAAGAATAATGGATAATTGGTCATTGTCTTGAGTGGGGGTAAACAATGCTATAGGATGTTGTTCATTGCCATAAGTGAAATTAGCATGATGGCATTGGCATGATAATGCCAGTTGAGTTTAAAAAAAAAAAAAAAAAAAACCAGAACACCACCACCACCACCACCACCACCACCAACAACAGCAACTTTGGGGGGGGGGGGGGGGGGGGGCAATGATAAATGACTCGGTTGGTGGTAAAGGTTTTATCTATAGATGAAATTATCACCGTCTCTCACACAGTCATGGCACTCTGGCAGTCACAGAGTGACAGCTTTGAACGCACAACTCAAGAATCCCATATCATTGCCAAACTGGGCACACAAACCACCCCCAGGCATCAATATCCAACAATAACCTTACGCACATACCCACCACTTCTACATCAGTTGGCAATATCCCCCACCAACACACACACATACCATATACACACACCACCCCCATATCCCCTTCACTCACTACATACAGTAGTTACAGCCACCCTCCACCTTTTTTAATTTTAAATTTTTTGCTTTATCTTTCCCCTTACAAAATTCCCCCCCCCCCACTTCTAATTTATGTATTTATCAAGGTTTTTTTTTTTTTTTTTTTTTTCAATTAATTTATTTCATTTTTTTTGTTTATTTATTTACACACACACACACACAACAACACACACACACCACACACAAAACACACACACACACACATGCACGCACACACACACACATGCACGCACACACACACACACACACACACACACACACACACACACACACACACACACAGCACCACCAAGAAGCCCCCCCCCCCCTCCCGCTCCTCACTTCATACCTAATCTACAGCCACCCTCCTAACCTTTCACATTCCACCACACCCTATGCATGTTCTATACCAATGAACTAACCTACCCTCTGATCTACCCCTACTCCACCCCCCCCCCCCCCCACGCAACACACACAATATCCCCCCCTTTTCCCCCTCCCCCCCCCCCCAAAAAAAAAAAAAAAAAAAAAAAAAACCCTATCAGAAGGGTAGGCCCAGTAGTCGACCCTCCCACCTCCAAACTCCCCCCCCCCCCTGTAACACCCCCCTCCCCCCCGCTCTTTCCTTGACCCCCCCACCCCACCCCCACCCCACCCCCCCCACCCCCGTATCACCAGCATCCCAACCCAAGTACATGATTACACCGGTCCCTCACTGCAACAACAACTCACTATATATTCCACAAAATCACACACCCCCCCACACCACATTAACTTGCAGTAACCCCCCCCCCCCTTTTTTTTTTTTTTTTTTTTTTCACTGACCACTTCCTTTCCTTTGTCCCCATTGTATCTTGTATCTCATGATCACCCCTAGACATACAGGTATGCTTGGATGCATGTACATGTGTTTGTCGGGTGTGTGTGTGTGTGTGTGTGTGTGTGTGTGTGTGTGTGTGTGTGTGTGTGTTGTTTTGTGTGTGCCCCCCCTTTTTTTTTTTTTCCCCACATTCCCATATATGACCACCATCATCATTACATTATTCCCACCACTCATAAGATATAAGATGTCCTATGTATAACTTTTTTTTTTTTTTTAAACTCAACTGGCATTATCATGCCAATGCCATCATGCTATTTCACTTATGGCAATGAACAACATCCTATAGCACTGTTTATCCCACTCAAGACAATGACCAATTATCCATTATTCTTCATCCTTTTTTTTTTTTTTTTTTTTCCCAACTGGCATTACTACTCAATGCCATGAAAATTATTTCACTTATAACGACTCCCAAACCCCCCTACAGTACTGTAGATCTCATCACAGTATCACATCCATCAGTCTTTATAATCATTTCCTTTACTCCACCACTGGCATTATCACACTTACTAATGCACTCTCCTACTCCTTTTACAAAAATGACCATCATCCTACACCACTATGACCATACCTACACCTTTACCATCATCATCATCCACCCATCTTTAAACAACCTGCCCCATTCCCCCACCGGCACTTTACACCATGCCACAACATTTATCCCACTTATACCAACAATTATCATCATCCTACAGTATCTCCAATGAAACATGACCATCACCCACCAGTCATCTACCCCAACCCCCCTCCCCCACTTTCTCAACCTGCAATATTATACCAATGCCACCTTATTATTCCACTTACCTCAGTGACTATCATCCTACAGTACCATTGATCTCACCCATGCCAGTGAGCATCCCCACAGGTCATTGGTTTTTTTCCTATGCCCCCCACCTTGCACCATTGCACCATCACCACTGCATTTTTCCACTTGTATAACAATGGTCACCACCTTGGTACTACTGATTTAAATTATTACCATTATCAGTCACTGAAATACTCCCATCCCAGTGAATACCTTCACACTGCACTATATGGAAATGAAGAAGCTGACCAACTGACAAAGGAAGGACAGCAGCCCCAACTGTAAAAGGTAGTCTCCTTGAATAAATCTAAAAATATTTCCAAGGAGACAAATAGGAAGATGACTTGAGCAGCACCCAGACTTCAACAAAAGGGATGCATACTACCGGACGCCCAAATCAGACCAAGGGGAACATTGTTGGGCTGAGGATAAGGCTCCCCTGACCTCAACATGGACAGGTCCACTATACTCCACACCTGTGAGTCTTTCAAACCCTCAATGCAGTGCAGCCCCAGAGACAGTCGGAGCATTCCCAGCTTGGCCCAAAGTGGAAACCTGGCCTGCCAACTCACCAATGAGTGCAAAAACCATACTGACCATGGAGGGTCTTCACCATACAGCAGCCTCCGTCACTACCTCCAGGATTCCGACCTAAGTAAACGAAGAAGCCCATCATTGTGATACTGAGAACCGGGCACTCCAGACTATGACACAACATCTCTGCAATACTCCACCCTGGCGGGTCTGCAATTAATCCATGCAGCCCCAATGACGGTGGAACAGTCCCAACAACACCAAAAGAAGAATCCTGGCCTGCCAACACACTGATGAATGCAAAACCTTAACAACACCAAAAGAAGAATCCTGGCCTGCCAACACACTGATGAATGCAAAACCTTATTGACCACTGGAGGGCCTTCACCATACAGAAGCCCTTGCCAGTACCTCCACCATTCCTGCCTAAGGGAACGGAGAAGAATCTCTTCCTACACTACCGTTGATCTCATATGATCATCACCCATCAGTGACTGATTAATGATAATAATTTTTACCCCTCTTTGTGTGTGTGTGTGTGTGTGTGTGTGTGTGTGTGTGTGTGTGTGTGTGTGTGTGTGTGTGTGTATGTATGAATATGTGTGTGAAAAATTTTCCACAGTTAGTCTCACTATGATCACACGATCTTAACTCACCTTGAACATTGTTTACATGTGTTCCCCCCCCCCCCGCCCCCTTTCTTTTGTGTGTGTGTGTGTGTGTGTGTGTGTGTGTGTGTGTGTGTGTGTGTGTGTGTGTGTGTGTGTGTGTGTGCAACACATGATACCCTGTTTTTCATTGATCACTGCTATCTTCTCTCAACAAACAGCAGCATATTGATGCCAACACATTATTTCACCTGTTACAATGAACATCATCCCACAGCATTGTTTACTTTTTTAAAACAACACAATTAATATGAACCTCCAACCTCCACCCACCCCCACCCCCCCACCCCATAGTGGATGAAGAGATATGAGCTCTCCTTCTCTTGCCCCCCTTCCTCCCCCCCCCCCCCACACACATTACCCTCCTCCCTTTTTTTTTTTTTTTTTCTCTCACCCCCCCCCCCTCCCAATCATACCTTATCACCCATTTATCTTCCATCCCCTTCCCTCCCTCATTAACATTACCCACACACCTTTCACAACTACCCACACATAACTACCACCACCTCTTTCATCACCCAGCGAAATCATTTATTTTATTCACCTAAACTTTTTTTATTTTTTATTGATTTATTTATTTTTTTTTAAAGTTTCTTCTGTTCATGTACTTATTTACCCCTTCTATATATAATTTTTTTTTTCCCAGTTTGTCCCCCCCCCCCCCTTACCATTATTATCAATCCACCATTATCACAACCGTCACAAAGATATCACACCACCCCACTAAACTAGACACACAACCCTATCGTATCACACAAACCCCCCCCCCCCACGACGACCCCCCCCCCTCCTTTTCCTCTCCCATAATCCCCCTTGTCATTTCCGCCTAGCGGCTATTCTCCCCACCACATGGACTAACAACAGATGCGTCATTTTCGTTCTTTGTTTGTACTGTCTTAAATGTTAAATGTGATTTATTTTTTCGCCTGAAGAAGACCCAAGTGGTTGATATGCATCGTGTCTTGTCATGTGCTTTGTTTGTCAATGTCATTGGCGGTAACTAACACCCTCTCTTTCTAAATTTTGCTTCGTTCTCCGCCGTCAGTCACTCCATTTTGAAACATGATGATACAAGCTTAAAAAGCTTTGTTAAAAAACATTCTATACACTCGTTTAGACATGTGCTACATTTGGCCTGTATCTTATGCTTTCACTATGGATTTGTGCCAACATACGACCCGTGTCGTTGGTGCTTAACTCATCAATTACCCGCTACTCCTCACTCTATATCTGCTTTCTATAGTGGTCGCTGCAGGGAATTGGCTATACTTCGCCATTCTCAGCTGGAAGTGAACACAGAAACAAAAGTTGCTAACAGATGAGATAACCCAGTGAGGAGAAAGATATGTTATCGTTCATCTGTTGGGGGGAGTTACTGAAATAATGAGAGGAAATAATTGACAGTCTGCCATGCCTGGGGGCAGCACTGGTAATAATGGTGGGTATTACCAAATATCCAGAGGGGTTCAGATCATAGGGCCCGAATGGTGAGACCGGCTTTGACATGCAACTGTCAACCCTTACAATTACATGTGAAGAGACATGCAGGCAAAACAACAACTGAAGAGAGAGAGAGAGAGAGAGAGAGAGACAGACAGACAGAAGACAGACAGACAGACAGACAGACAGAGAGAGAGAGACAGACAGACAGACAGAGAGAGAGAGGAGAGAGAGAGAGAGAGGTGTTTGCACAGGGGAATGGAAGAAGGCAAGATGCAGAGATGAAGAAAGGAGCAAGAGAGAGAACAGAAAAGAAAAGGGACAGTGTTTCATAGAGAAATGAAAGGACCGGTTGATTAAAATTAATATTTCTCTATTTGTTGCGGTTCTCTGTGGCCCTCTGCCTGCAAGCAGAAAAAAAGAAAAAAGAAAAACAAACAAAAAATCCGCCAGGCCTGTCCAGCACATCATGATGCTCTTCCTCTCTTCTTCTGTCTGCTTCTTCTTCTGTCTGCCTCTTTTTCGTCCGTCTGACTCGTTGCTCTGGGGAATCTTTGGTTTCTATCCCCAGAGTGGATTTTCTTGAACATGTGCTTAAGAGAACTATAAAATAGGCACTCTGGCTCACCCAGCTCCGCCCAGCTCCAACCGGCTGAAGCCGGTTTCGCTGTTGCTCCGCCGTTTCGCTGTTGCTCCCGGTTACCCAGAGTGCCTATTTTATAGTTCTCTAATAGTAAACACTTTACAAACATACATAATGTGTAGGATTATCTGTTTTTAACACTAATTTAGAAAAAATTTTCAGATTTTAATTTTTGCTTAATCCTTCGTTTTTCTTGATCAATAACATCATTTTCACGCATACATTCATCAAATGTGAAATAAATTTCTGCAAAACTCTTCGCATCTGGCCGCATTATTGATCACCTCTGGATCTCACTTGAGACCCTATGGCGCCCTAGGGCCCCAAGCCAGACCCAGAGGGTCACATATAACACGGCCAGATGTGAATATGCCTCCAACAGTAGTATACTTTTATACTTGTTTGCCTGCTTTCTATTTGTCTAATTTGGGCAATCCCCTCACCCCCATTTTAGTGGTCCTTCCCATAGGTTTACGGGCGTTCATAGCCGCGCCAGTGACCATATTCTGGGTTTACGGACGTTCATAGCCGCGCCAGTGACCCAATACGAAAGTGGGAAGGATCAC
>JAMYXO010001738.1:0-27570 GCA_033310375.1 Conus canariensis | reverse complement strand
TTTATATCTTGTCCTTCCTGCATTTGTTTAGGTGTACTTCTTGAGTCGGAGTCTCACGTTGTCAAAAGCAGGTGGTGGTCTGATGGCACGTTAGCACCCCTCATCACCCTCACATCCCGCCATGATCGCCTGAATTTCCTGCTGATGCAGATGTGGTCGATCTGATTCTCCGTGACGTGGTCCGGGGATCTCCAGGTGGCCTTGTGGACGCGCTTGTGAGGGAAGATGCTGCCTCCTATCACCAGCTGGTTCAATGCGCACATCATATGAACATAAATTTTACCTATCTGGATATCACACACTTGTGTCAGTTTATAACAGCTAAAATAATTTACAAAATCCATATTTGCTCTTCTCTCTCTCTCTCTCTCTCTCTCTCTCTCTCTCGCTCTCTCTGCTCTCTGTCTTCTCTCTCTCTCTCTCTCTCTCTCTCCTCTCTCTCTCTCTTGTGTATGTGTGTATATGAGGGGGGGAGATGGAGGTAGGAGTACAGAGAGAGAGAGACAGACAGACAGAACTGGATAGATTCTGCTTTCTGTTCTGCTATTATATTTTGCTAACATTCTGCTAATTGAATTCTTGCTTGTATGAGTTTGGGCGATTGAAATGTTTTTTTCTGTGTACATTTTGTGATCCACTTGAGCATTCACTTATGTGTTTTCATGTGTGTGTGTGTGTGTTGTGTGTGTGTGTGTGTGTGTGTGTGTGTGGTGTGTGTGTGTGTGTGTGTGTGTGTGTGTGTACCAGTACAGGTCGTCACAGCAGTACCAGTACAGGTCGTGACACACATACTGACAAGGGTGACACACATATTGTCAGTATGTGTGTCACTCTTGTCAGTGTGTGTGAAGGGTGCATGTTTACACTAGAATGTGTGTTTACAGTAGACCTCTTTCCCCCCTCCCTCCCCCCTCCCTGTATTTCCCTCTCTCTCTCTCTCTCTCTCCTCTCTCTCTCTCTCTCTCTCTCTCTCTCTCTCTCTCTCTTCCCATATCCTTGTCAGTTGTGCTCACCTTTTGTGCACCTGTTGTGTGTGGTGTGTGTGTGTGTGTGTGTGTGTGTGTGTGTGTGTGTGTGTGTGTGTGTGTGTGTGTGTGTGTGTGTGGTGCGTGTGTTTGTGTGTGTGAAGACTTCACTTTTTTCTTTTGTTGTTGCAATCTTCTTCTTCTTCTTCTTCTTCTTCTTCTTTCTTCTCTTCTTCTTCTTTCTTCTTCTTCTTTTCTGTCACTAACTCACTCTGCCGATGAAGACACTAAGTGTCGAAACGTCCTAACTTCTTTTCCACCTGTAAGTTGACAATTTACCTTTTCTGCTGTTTCACCTGTTGTGTCAACATGCTGCAGTCAACCTCCCATTCTTTTTGCAAGTGTATTGATAACTATACGCAGATCTTGGAAATTATAACTCAGGTGTCCCGGTGGATTGTAGAACTCAGACCCAAAACACACTTATTATAACACCATTCATTCTTTTCATTGTCTTGTATCCCTTCTTCCTTGTGCTTCAGTCTTAATGACTAATTTGACTCGTTGAAAACTGGCCACTGTCAATATGTCTTTGCTCGTGGTTGTGTGTGTGTGTGTGTGTGTGTGTGTGTGTGTGTGTGTGTGTGTGTGTGTGTGTGTGTGTGTGTGTGTGTGTGTGTGGTGTGTGGTGTGTGTCGGTAATGCGTTGCTCTCTCTATATTTCTGTATGTCTGTTTGCCTGTCATTATCTATATTTCTGTTTTTTGCTGACCGCTATTGTGGGTTTTGTTTAGTTTCTTTCTTTCTTTATCTGTTTTTGGTCTTTTCTTCTACGTTTTTCTTTCTCTCTCTTTACATCAGTATTGAAAACACACAGATATTATTCATACTTGATTGTGTTTTCTATTAAAAAAAAACTCTTGGAAATGTTGTTTGAAAAACTTTGAATGCAATGCTTTCAAAAATAATGGCAATTTTTTTTTGTCTTCATACATGTGTCAATGCTGTAAATGTTCAGATTTAGTTGTTAGTGAAGATAGTTACTTCTAAAGCTACTCGCGTTGTTAACGCAAAAGTAAGTGATATTTCTTGCCGTAACTGTACTTTCCTTTTCAAGTAACCCGAGTAGTCCGCAGATTTATGGTAAATGGTAGAGAGAAAGAGAGAGGAAGTGAGAGAGAGCCTTGTGTGTTGTGTGTGTGTGTGTGTGTGTGTGTGTGTGTGTGTGTGATGTGTGTGTGTGTGTGTGCGTGCGTGCGTGCGTGCGTGCGTGCGTGGTGCGTGCGTGTGCGTGTGTGGTGTGTGTGTGTGTGTGTGTGTGTGTGTGTGTGTGTGTGTGTGTGTGTGTGTGTGTGTGTTTGTGGGGTTGTTGTGCGTGGTTCAATAACTTCATAAATCGTTGAGTTCATATGAAAATATATATTACCAATACCTCAGACAAACATAAATCAAAAATTAAACAGGCCTGCAATCTCTCTCTCTCTCTCTCTCTCTCTCTCTCTCTCTCTCTCTCTCTCTCTCTCTCTCTCTCTCTGCTGTGTGTGTGTGTGTGTGTGTGTGTGTGTGTGTGTGTGGCGCGCGCGCGCGTGTGTGTGTATGCGCGTCGTACGTGTGGTAGGTGTATGGTGTGTGCGTGTTCGTCTGTCGTGTTTTGTGCTGTCTGCTGCTGTGTCTGTCTGCCTGTGTGTGTTGCTTGCGTGTGTTGTTGTGTGGATGTGTCGCATGTGTGTGTGCTGTGGTGTGTGTGTGTGTGTGTGTGTGTGTGTGTGTGTGTGTGTGTGTGTGTGTGTGTGTGTGTGTGTGTGTGTGTGTGTGTGCGTGCGTGTGTGTGTGTATGTGTGTGTGTGTGTGTGTGTGTGTGTGTGTGTGTGTGTGTGTGTGTGTGTGTGTTGTATGTGCGTCTTTGTTTTATACATTTATCACCAAACTTAAATTTCTCCTATTCAAATCGCGCCTTTTCTCCTCTGAGCTACAAGGCTGTTGACATAATTACAGTCCTATAAATGAAGACGTCATGTCATTTAAGACACTTTCTACTGGCTTCCACGGGCTACTGGCTTTTCCCCGACTGTTTTCTTGGAAACTGTTGGTATGATTCATCAATACCTTCACTCCAAGAACTCTCGGGTTTCTGATCTTACGTTGAAACCTCTGGTTTGAAGTTTCTACTCGTTTTCAGTCGGCTGGGTCAGATATTTCTTATTGGCATCTTCTGTTCTTCAACTGATAGCATGTTTTAGAGTAAATGAACCGTTATATGTTTGGGGTTAACTAGGACCCCAGCTGCTGTGGCACAGTGCTCAGCATCGTGGACGGTAGCCAGGCAGTGGTTTTACACCTCATCCACTAGTAGTACAGTTGGATTAACTTGGCAGTCTGGGACCATTGTTATGCTTTATGTCACTGAGTTTTACTACATGTGAATGGAGGTAAGTGCCAGTCTCAAGAACCTGACAGGTTTCGGAGAATTGCCTGGCCTGAGGTATGTGTTAGTGCCATACTTGAAGAGAAGAGAGGGTAAATATCTCGCTTTGGTTTCCAAATATTCGTTTCTGTTCGAGTCCCGTTCGCATGTGCAGATAATATACGCAGCAGAATCGATCTGGAGGGCCCCTCAGAGGGCCCTTCAGTTTTGCCCAGCAGTTTGTTGACCCTTTGAATCTGCTGGGCAAAGAAAACGCACCACGTGAGTATAGTCCACGAGTTACCCGGAAAAATTGCTATTACCCATCCATTTTGCCGGGCAAAATGTACGAGCTACGTCAAGACAGTCCGCGAGTTGCACGGAAAAATTGCAATTAACCATCCATGTTGCCGGACAAAACATACGAGCTACGTCAAAACAGTCCACGAGTTGCACGGCAAAACTGCTATTACCCATCCATGTTGCTGAGCAAAATGTACGAGCTACGTCAAAGACAGTCCACGAGTTGCACGGAAAAATTGCTATTACCCATCCATGTTGCCGGGCAAAACATACGAGCTACGTCAAAACAGTCCACGAGTTGCACGGCAAAACTGCTATTACCCATCCATGTTGCTGGGCAAAACGTACAAGCTACGTCAGGACAGTCCACAGTTGCACGGCAAAATTTCTGTTGTGAACACCCATCGATTCTGCTGGGCAAAACGTATGGAGAGCTTTCGAGTCCCTCATGGCCTAGCCCAACGCACTTTCGATGATTGTTGGCAAATGTTATGGGTCCTGTCAGGGCCCTCGTGTACTAGCCTACGAATCTGCTGGGCAAAACACACAGGCCCCTCCCCAGCCCCACTAGTGAGATAATCATGCAAGTCTAAAAACTGCTACTTTATCCATGATTTCCCCAACTAAACTGATCCTGTTTGATATAGCATTTCACTTGATGCAAATCTGTTATCACTGTACAAAGACCTGAAGAAGCTAGTGATCGGCGAATTTTTTGAAAAAGATATTCTGGAGAGAGAGAGAGAGAGAGAGAGAGAGAGAGAGAGAGACAGACAGACAGACAGACAGACAGACAGACAGACAGCAGACAAGAGAACAGAGAGAAGAAAAAGAGATTAAGATAAAATGTGAAAAATGCAATCCTGTGTTTTAGACTCACAACAGGCAACTTTCAGCATAAAATGTCTGTCATTTGCTGTTCTTTCCAACACAATTGTTTGATCTGCTGTGTAACGTTAGAAAGGGCGTCTATATTTGAGAAAAGGTATCTGGTGCCAAATTTTAACATCTTGCAGTTTGAGTCTCAACTGTACATGAATCTTTCTGTTTAGCAGATTTTAAATGAAACTCAGATGAGAACAACACTCAGGCAGATCTTGCCTTTGTGACAAATATATAAGCCTGAATCCAGGAACACTTTGATATAATAATCTTCAATTACCAAAAAAAAAAAAAAAAAAAAAAAAAACATGCTCTAAATCTACGTCAACTTGTGTTATGAACAAAAAGACTAAAAATCAAATCAACTATATTCGATTGACTTCAGTACTCACAGCATTATCAGAGACAAATCACTTCTCAATTAGCCGGCGTGCACGACAGCATCAGTCATTCCTTTCTCAAAGTCTCAGGGGGGAATGGAAATTAAATTTTGTATATGTTACAACCTCTAGCCTTTCGATGAAACCATCGAATAAAGAAGTTTTGTTGGCTGGTCAGGTATAATTAACAGTTAAACAATACTATTGACCGGTGCTATCAATCAAATTATGTGGGGGTAAAAAGACTATTCCATCACGGCACATGGTGTAGGCAGTAGCAAGCATTGATATAGTGAACCATTCGCATCAAGAAGATGTAATGTCCACTACGCACGCATGTCCTAGCTTACATTCATCCATTCACAATTGTATGAAAATTACTTCATAGAAAGTTGATAATTCGTAGACAGTGACTGAACAGTGTTCATGTTTAGTTGAAAAGATGTAGTACTATTGGTAAACGGATCCTGCATCTGCCACTTGACAGGATCTGCACCAAAATTTGATGGCTTTTTTTTCTTGAGCATTCCCTCTTTCCACAAAGTTTGTTTAAAATGTATTCAGTGATTTCTGAATATTTTTGTTGAGAAACAAACAACCAATTAAGAAAATGACCAGACTATGCGAACACAGCTTCCATGCAAAAAACGAAAGAATGTGCTGCCTTACAAGAAAACAGGCAAAATACGAATAAATATACGAAACAAAGTGTAAAGTAATGCAGAGTTTGTGTACAATACAAAACATGTAGGTACATTTTCAACAGTGATGTCCTCTTCAACACATATCAACAGAAACTATCCTTGAGGAAGCGAAGTTCAGAAGATTTGAAAATGAAAAAAAAAAAACAGAACAAAACCTTCAACGTCTCGGTCTTAGACCATCTTCAGAACTGAGGACATTAAATGAAACACAAATAAATACGTCTAGCATATACAAGCGCGCGCACACACACAACACACGCGCGCGTGCGCGCCGCACGCACGCACGCACCAAACATAAACAGGCACACACACACACATGGGCCCATGTCCACCCACCCATGCATACACATATGCAGATACACGTCTAATAATGGCACATGCAATGTTAGGTAGGTACCCAAGGTTTGATCAGCGCATTGGGCTAATGCGTAGGTCAGACAGCTGCTAAGTCGTAGCCATGGGACCTTCTCTTCATAAATTATCCCATCTCGGTCATGAATTCATTTACCCATCAGCTTTAAATCGTGTGCCGTGTGGTCTCGAAGCTAAGCAGAAGTGGTGTAGAGTATATGGACCAGTCCGCACGCAGTGACACCAGCCTAATAAAGCTCAACTAAAGATGTAACACCCAAAATACTGAAGCTGTTAGACAGGTTAGTTGCTTGTTTGAGGATGAATTTCAAAGCAAAGAAATCCGGCAGCCTCTCTCTGCAGAAAAGAAAAATAGCTGGAGCAATCACGCACACTGTAGCTAAATAAACCAATCCAACAATGATAGGAAAACCAGTCTAGAGTCTTGGAAGACGGTATGATGACTCCAGGAAAGACACAAATACGGGAAAGGAAACTAAGCATAAGACAGAAGAAAGCCTGAGGATAATAAATCAGTGTGGCCCACTGGCAAATACAATGTCTGGTATATGTGGCTCATGCTGATCCCGAGGTTCCTCTGGAACCTGCTGATGTACGATATCAACACTAGTACAATGGAATCTATAGAAGTCAACATCAACAAAGAATAAAAGAAATGGTTCTGTGTCACGCCTGGTCTAACTGGTCTCACACTCTATCATCACCAAAAAAGCTGAAGCGACATCTGAAATCCATCCTCAAGGAGTACAAAAATGGGTACACGCCGCTTCTAATCATGCTCAAAGACTCAGAAGACAAGGTTGTGAGATTATTGCAGCCTGAGCTAAAGACTGCCAGAAAACTGAATGCCAAGGAGGCAGTTGTCTTGGCAAAGAAAAACCACAATGTCAAACAAGATAACAGAAGTCAGAAGGCTCAGGTCAACTGAAAAAAGGAAAACAAACAGTGACTTGGTAATACAGGAGTTGAAGAAAGAAGAGGTAACCAAGACGTTACAAAAAGCAGCCCAGCAAGGCCAGTAGGGGCAGTGGACTGCGTGAGAAATGTACTCCAACAAAGTCTTGGAAGGAATGGTATATGAAGCATGGCACCCAACAAGGTCTGTTTCATCCTCAGATCTGTTTATGACCTCTTGCCCTCGAATTTTAATCTGGTGGAATGGGTGTGAAAGGGGGGGGGTGGTCAGATGTACCTGCGTGTCTGCTCTGTCTGGACAGATAAATAATGAATACTGTCCTGTGTTCATGAAAAGCACTGCTGACCCAGGCAAGGTGTACATAGAGACACAAGTGCTCAGGAGATCGCACGTGCAGTTAGTACTACCAGAGGAAGCTCCTGCAATGACGTTCTGCGCGACATGAGATCACATATCTTTGTCTGAAACAGCTCTGAAATCAAAAGCATAAAATAAGAAATTTCTGGATAAAACAGTTGACTGGAGTGCAGAGAAAACCTTCCAGAATAGATAAGCCATCTAGAAGTCGTCAAGAAAGGTGGCATGAGACTGGATGTTGTACTCTACTTGGAGCCATTTAAACAACTGATTCTAAGTGAACTCACTGTGCCATACGAAATCACCTACGAGACTAAAATGAATGCCAGTCTAGTCAAAAGCTTGGGGAAATCTGGCCTTCGAGCGAAAGTCCTCGCCATACAAGTGGGAACGAGGGGCAGGGGAGACGCCATGACGCCATCAGCCTTGGGCGCCATGAAACAGCTCGGGGTTCTGGTATGAAGAGGACTAGAACCTTCAGGGCAATGGCAGAGGCATCTGAAAAGTATTCCAGCTGGATCTGCTTCAGAAGGGACTAATGTTACCTTTATAAGGCTAAACCTTCCCAACTAAAGTAGGTATCAGATACCAGGATGGGCAAGACATCCATCTATAAAGGCAGCGTCTTGAGACATCAATCCATCCAAAAGCTGCTGGTTGAATTCACAGCAGCGCCAAGGAATGAGTTCTGGCAGCAGTAGGGTGTCCAGTGGTTAGAACTGAGATGCAGCCTGACTTCCCCGGAGTGTGATGAGTTCAAGGCCAAAACGCTTGTCTGAAGGTTTCTTTTCTCCTAAAGACTTCCTGCTGTCAAATCTCTCCACACTGTCTTCCTACTTAACCCGTTAGACACTCATAGGACACTGAGAATTTAGATCTTATTACTGTTTATCATCACCATCAATATGTTATACTACTATTAACAACGATCTTGATGATTATGGTGACGATTATGGTTGTCATGCTTTTTCATGGGTTTCTTGCTGTTGCTCCTGCACCTGCTGTGACCCATGAAAAAACGGCTTAAATCTCCACAGTGTACAAACATATTTTCCGTTTGTTATAGAATGATTGTCTTCAAAATCATCGTCATGGTCATTGTCGTCGTCATCGCCACTGTCTTTCTCGTCGTTGTAATTTGTTACCCTCATCCATATCACCATCTTATTAACGCCATATTATTCTGTTAGATCGATCATCATTGATAACGAACACCTCATACGAACACCTCATAACGAGCACCTCAAACTGTGCATTGGAAAGCACAGACCACAAGTAAGTGGATGGTGCCATTCAGTTTAGATGGTTCAGAGATTAACACACAGCCCAAACGGTCGAAGAAAGCTACAATGGTTCTTGTACCAATTATAAAATCTGCTTGTGTAAACGTTGTAAACATCTTGTCCGTTTGGAACTATGTGATTTGTGGGCTAAAGTGTTACCTTCTACTGCTGTGGCTCGACATATTCACACATATCTGGTGTATAAACGATAGTTATATCAATACCTCAGTCATACCACTGACAATCAGAGACATCTGTCCAGGTGTAGAATACCTGATAAACGAAAACCATAGAAATACTACAATCTTCCAGGCTAACGTGTCAGACTGTGAGAATGGAATTCTACGACGTACAGCACACTCGGGGGCGATATTTGGGATGTGTGAAGATTTCACCACTTTCTGCTTTCTGCACGTGGAGGTGACCCAGGGTATGTTTGCATCAGCCACTCTCCAACGGCTAAGATATTGGTGTGATCCTAGGAAATGGTCAACGAAAGTATTCTTAACTAGATCTGGTTACTATCCCTATGCTGTGGAATGCAATTATCATACACTTGAAACTAGCTTCCTTCAGTCAAGCACAAACAAAATGTCTGTATTGAATATCAACAATTCTGCAATTAGTGTTGTTATTGAGGGAATTAAAAAACATGGTTTCATAATAAAAAATGCACTGAAATGGTCTGGATACGTAATAACGCCATACGTTCCAGATGATAATGTTTTAAGTATCACTGAGGAGTGGAAAGTACCTTCTAGATTTGCTATTATAATCAGTATTCACCGATTTCCAAGTTCTAAATTTTGTTATCATTCCAGGGATTCCGAACGATTAAAAGTGACATACTCAGAACCAAACTCAACTCACCAGAGGTTGGAGATATGTGCACAGAACGTCCTGCCTCAGCCAATGTTCTTTTCACATCATACCTGAAAATCAAGCTTTCATATTTTTGTATTCTCACACTGGTCTGGGGATGTACATTTCTCCACTCTCTGTAAATGATCGCCATATCAAGTTGTCCAGTGGCTTTTTCAACTGTTCTGTACTTTACTACTCCACTTTTCAGCGTCATGTTCACTGTAATCAAAGGCGTGAATGTGAAGATGGACGAGATGAAACAGAACATTGTGTGTTCAGCAGTAATGATTGCCAGGGATTGGTAGCTTCTCGAAACAAATGCTTCAAATTGATTTTTCAAGACACGGAAGTTCCAAATAGATTATCTGATTATGACTGTCAGAAAACAGGTATGAGACTGGCATCCATAAAAACAAGGAAAGAACAAGTACATGCTCTACATATTTTTAAACAGTATTCTGTATTCCGAGTGGCTTTAGGTCTAACTTCCGGTTGGCAATCTGTACCGTTTATGTACAACAAGTTCCGTAAATGGTCTGATAACACCTTGCTCTACAATATAAATCACTTCAGTGTTTATCACTATGCTCCTTCAAGACTGGCCAAGAGTGCAATTATTCGGTCAATGGCATTACTCCACAATTCCGAAAAGACTTCTGAAGCAGTATGTGAATTAGAATTAAAACCACATGACACTTTTTGCTCTTATGCATTGGTTACTTACCTTTGGTCATCTACATCCATCTTCATGTATACACGTGTGTCGTTATTTGTATGTCCAGACCTTCATGTCACACACGCGTATTTGTCATCTGATCCTAAGAGTCATTGTTTACCACCAGTGCATGTGAACAATCACACGTTGAGGAACGCGAGTGTTGCACAACATAATGCCATGTTTGTCCTCAGAAGATTTGCACAGACCTATGCCTTGTTTCTATGTGATGATGATATTACAACTGTGCACCACACTCTTGTGTGTGATTTCAAACAACATTGTCCAGACAGCAGTGATGAATCTTTCTGTGATCGTCATTTATGTAATGGTTATCAGTGCTCTAATGGTCAGTGCGTGTCACTCAGTCAACGTTGTAACCAATATGCAGATTGTATGGATGACTCTGATGAGATGAATTGTCCTGAGGACAACATTCATCTGGTTGAAAGCACTGAAAAACAGAAACAGCAACAGTTTTATATCAATCTAGGTGGAACAGGTTACTTTACCCAGCAGATGATGACTGTGGACGAACCCTGTCCTGATAGTCATTACCGTTGCAAAGCTGAGTGGCTGTATTGCCTGCCTGTCTATACTCGGTGCAATGGGTTTTCTGACTGTGTGTATGGAGAAGACGAGCAGGATTGTGAGGCATTGACGTGTCCTGGTTTCTATCGATGTCGATCTTCTACAGTCTGTGTGCATGGACATCATCTCTGTGACGGATGGGCACAGTGTCCACAACGAGACGATGAAATGATGTGTGACATGACCTGTCCTGTGTCTTGTCTATGTCAAGGTCAAGTGTTTCTGTGTAAAAATTCGTTTCAATCGTCTAAATTCCTTCATTTGCGATACGTGGACGCTGCAGGTACTAAAATGTCATTTACTTATTTTACCAAAAGTGTCTATCTTGTTCACCTGATTCTGACCACTTGTTATCTTCATAATATTTCACGTACTAGCCTCATAAACTTGAAATATCTTGATCTTGCCGACAATTTTCTGAGAAAATTTGATATATCTGTTTTCATTGAGCTGCCAAATTTAAGAACTTTAAACTTAGCTAACAACCCCCTCAAACAAATTACAAGCGAAGCTACAAAGCGCATTCATTACGCTCTGAGACACGTAGACTTCTCAAATGCATGTACGGGTTTACTTTACCGTAAAATATATTTATATTTGCCTTCTCTTAATCAACTAAATATTTCCTTTTCCGCCTTTGAAAACATTGGACCTACAGGTTTTAAAACTCTCCCACAACTTGCAGAACTGGATATGAGGGGTAACAGAGTCACAGACTATCCATATGATTTGTTCTCAAAGTCAGGTGGATTAAAGCGCATCTTTTCCTCAAACTACAGACTTTGCTGCGAAATTCTACTTCCTGGCCACTCAAGTGATATCAAGTGTTTCGCACCTGACCACGTGCTTCTATCATGTTCGGCGCTGATACCAAGTGAGCCAGTACTAATTTTCTTTTGGTTGCTTGCTTTCTCTGCAATCATAGGGAACTTGGTCTGTTGTGTACTTTCCTTTGGTGTGAAAGAGATGTTGGGAAGACATCTCCTATGGGCTTTTACCTGTTTGCAGCATGCTGATATTTGTATGGGGATTCACATCAGCATCGTGTTGGTAGCAAACTACATATTTCATGGAGACTACATCCGACATGAAAAGGCATGGACCCCCAGTGTGACTTGTAGCATTGCTGGATTTCTTTTCTTTCTGTCCATCGAAGTGTCAGCCTCAACCATTTGTTTAATCACCTTGTATCACACTGGCGTGTTTTGTTTTCCAAACTGTCTATGGAGATTTGACCAATGTTTGATGTCTATATCTTGCACAGTTGTATGGCTTGTTGGTATTTTACTGGCATCCACTCCATTTATGCCAGGATTAGAACACTGGGGTCGAGATGATCAGTCAGGTCTGTGTCGTTTGGCTCTATTCAACAGCTATAATTCTGAGCAAGATTTCAGGTGGTTCACAGTCATTGTAGGTGTCAACTCTGTTTTCTGGGTGATGATAGGGGCAGGGCAAGCTGCCATCTACAGGCAGACACCCATGTACAGAATATTGCTCGAGCCAACAAAGAGATCAGCTTATTCCTCAGTTCACGTGATGAGAACTGTGGCTGCCCCAAGTGTCGTTTGCTATGTGGTGTTTGGACTAGTTTCAGTGATAAGTGCATGTGATGTAAAGGTTTTCACAAAGATCCATGATACAATGGCTGTATTCGTGTTACCGTTCAACTCAGCTCTGAATCCATTTCTCTTCCTGTGGTCTGTTAAATGGCAGCGAAAATATCAAGAGCAAGAAACGAAATTACTGGAAATATTTCAGTCACGGCGCGCTCGTCCATTTCAGAAGCACAATGAGGAACATAGGCAGAAAGAAGTACAGTAACTGGCCACAGGAAATAAGAAGCCATTTTAGAAGTACAAATCAATAGCTTAGAGTCAAAACAGTACGTCCAGCTATGCCTATTTTGTGTAAAGTGAAGTTACGATTTTCAAATATTTCTACATGTTAATTTGTATGCTTCCAATCCAATGCATTTCTCTGATCTGATGCATTTTGTTGTATTTCATGAAATAACAAGTTGCTGAGTTGTTTAGTTTAAAGAACAAAGAGTAATTATTATGTTAGGTTACCATTTTTGCGTCGACTTAATGAAGTAGTTTTGAAAGTTAAAACCCATAAATCTAAACATGTTCAAGTGCTTTTTTATATGGTTGTACTATTCATTAGGAGCAAAATTAGGATGTGTAACAGATGAAATGTCTTGACTGACAATACTATCATCTGGCGATATATCATGTTTTCGTGCCAAATTGTCGGGAACGGTATGTATGTTTTGACTGGAGTCGAACAACATATGTTTCATGTCAGAGATAGGGTTTTGAGTGCTGGAATTGTAATGCAGATCTGTCAGAACATGAACTTTAAAACAAAAGTTTCGAAAAATCCTAAACACCCAAACAGTCCACACAAACAAAGGGTACAATTTACACATCACTCATACCATAAAAAAAGAAGAAGAAACGCATCAAAGGGAACTAGTGTTCTCTGATGAAAAACACAATCAGGGACAATAGAAAAAACTAAGAGGTCCTCAAAATGTGCCCACCGTGAGCTGATACAAATCCACACACTGGATCTTGCAACTCACATGCTCCTTCACAATGTTAAAGGTTCAGTGTCCACACAGAGGAATCCAGGATTCCTAGGCTCCTTCACAGAGTTAAAGTTCAATGTTGCACATGAGAGTCCAAGAGCGCACATGCTCCCTTACAATTTTTTAAGTATTATTGTTAACGTCGACCGTGTGGTGGTCCAAGATTGTGGTTCAATAGATAAACAAAATGACACGAAACACGTTCCTGAACATGAAGGAATGATTTCCATCCAGCCCCGTGCCGTGAGTAAATGGTGCTGGATGACTAGGTCTGCCCAGCACTGGTTGTTAAACAAAATTATTCCCTCTGTCCAGGTGTGATGATTATTTTGTCTGATTGTGTGGATGCCGGGCATAGTAAGGAAAACTCTCAGAAGACTGTTTCTGAAAGAAATACAAACTAAACAATGTCTCATGCAGCTGGACAATCTACGAACACCAAATCAAACCTATGTTTTGGCAGATCAATTCTGCTGTTCAAACTTTACATAAAAAAGCAACACACCAGCAACTCCACAGACAGACAGACACCAGTAATATAAGTAAAGGCCCAGGGTATGGATGTGGCAGCCGTCCCAGAGACTAAATCCTCAGGGATCCATGACTGTAATCATTCTGCATTTTTTAGGAGGAGCGGGGGGGGGGGGGGGGGGCATGAGCTGAACGTCCAGTTATGAAAGTGTACTTTAGTGGACTGGGAGTGCAGGTGGTTGTGCATGTGTGAGGGGAGATGAGGGGTTGGATGGGTAGAAAGAAAGAGGAATCTTTGAAGATACTGCTGTAAATCACCTGTAAATATCCTCGACTGAATCATCAGAATGATGAAACACTAATATGGACTGTGAACATGTCCCGTTTAATATGCTAGCATTATTAGGCCATCAGACCAAATGATCAGAATGGAACACGGCACTCTACCAACTGTACTGTAGGAAGAAACTTCTAGGGACAGCTTGACAGCAGAGGGTATTCGGAAAAAAACCCACTTCAGACAAGTCTTTCGTTCCTGAATTCCTTCCACTCCAAGGGGCCAGGCCGCATCCAGGTCATGACTCTAGATGCCTTTCTACGGCCAACATTTTTTCTGGTGCTGCCGATATTCAAAACCCACAATTTTGGAATGGGTAGGCTCTCAAGGCGTGCTATTTTTTAGATGGATATCTTATCCCACTGTTAACAGACGCTTGTTCTAAGTTGAGAAATCTAAGCCTAATGAAGTTCACTTTTGGTTCCCCTCAACCAATCCAGCTGAACGTTTTTTCAGCCGCCTTTGCCATTGCCTTTAGGGTTCGGTCTTCTTCTTAACTGAAATCCCGAGGTGTTTCATGAGATCATAGGCTAATGAGCATGCAAACTCTCTTGCTCCAAGCTATATGGTGCGAACTTGGGCCTCGAAGCTGGATTCCCTCAAGCTGCTGTCTAGACTGACACACCTCTCAGTCTTGCAGATTTGAGCTTGCTCCATTCTGCTTTCGTATGACATAGTGAGTTTGAGCAGAATCATTTGTTTTGATGAGCATGAGTGGAGAACAATATCCCGTTCCATGCCACTCTTCCTGATG
Organism: Conus canariensis; assembly: GCA_033310375.1. Classification (NCBI taxonomy): domain Eukaryota; kingdom Metazoa; phylum Mollusca; class Gastropoda; order Neogastropoda; family Conidae; genus Conus; species Conus canariensis. The sequence continues at coordinate 12,676 of JAMYXO010001738.1, read as the reverse complement.
ATCATTGGATGGTTCACCCTTTCTGGATGTCTACTGAGCATTTCAAGTCATCGTCTCCATCCAGTAAACCCTGCTTCCAAGCTGTTGATCTCAAAGCTGTTCCAGATCATGTTTTATGCGCCCTCCCCACCCCTGCCTGTAGAACGTTGTTGCTGGTGTTTCTGGTGGCGTATTGGATCCTCCAGCAGTGCTAACTGCATGTGCAGTCTCATTGACTACGGGTTTTGCCTTCATGTGTACATTCCCTGGGTCAGTGCTGCATTGCCTGAACTCAGGACATGTTCTACTGTTTATTTGTCAGAGTGGACATGTGGGATCTCTGGGTTTCCTCCATTTGAACCGCTTTGAATTCGAGGGCAGGAGGTCCTATACAAAACTGAGGATGAAGCTGACTCTATAAATTTATGCCATGGCTCATGGATTTAATGTGTTCGGATGCTCATGTGTTCTTTCAGTGCTTTCTTTGGTTGTGACTTATCCCTGCGGTAATTCACCTCTTAGTCCTTGGCCCTTCGCGTGGTACTTGCCTGTCTTGGCTCACTTTTCTCTGTCCATTCTTCTTAGTTATTAGTCTATTAGTTTTCTGATTACCATGTCTCTTCTTTTCATCTTTCTCACTTTTGCTCGTTTGAGTTCGCCATTTTATTTCTGTTGATCCCAGCCCTGTCTGTTGGTCTGTGTTTGACCTAGTCTTTCCCTATATTGAGGTTTTCCTTACCCACGTCCACTGCCTCCCAAACGTTTCCATTTTCTGCCAGTCTTAGCTTGGGCTAGACTGTCTCACAACTCTATCTTCAGAGCTCTCAAGTATGGTTAGTAACCTGGTTTTACCCGCTTCGTATTTCTCGAGGATGGATTTTAGAGGAAGATTCACCTTTGCTTGGCGGCAGTAGAGTACAATGACAGTGAGATATAGATGGAAAACCTAGCCATTACCTTGTTTATTTATTTTGGCCTCCATTGATTCAACAGTGCTAGTGCTAAAGTCACTGACACTGACACTGACACTGACACAGTAGTGCTGATGTCGTATATCAGTAGAGGCACAGAAGCTTTGGGATCAGCATGGACACAAACACCAGACCTTGTCTTTGGGAGGCAGCCCACGCTGGTTTATTACCTGCAGGCTTACTTCTGTCATTTGCTTGGTTTCCTCTCCCCTCTTTGTGTCTTTCAAGGAGTCTCCTGTCGCCTCCCAAGACTCTTGATGGGTTCTTCTATTACAGTTGGAATGGCTTGGTTGGCTACAGTGAACTTAGCTGTTTGTGCTATTTACCCTTTCCATTAGAAGAGGTGTCGTGATTTCTTTGGCTTGAAATTCATCCTGATGAAGCAGCTAACTTGTCCGACAGTTTCAGTACATTTTTTGTGTCTCATCTTTCTTGTGGAAAGCACTGTTGTGTCGTCCATTAAGGCCTTTAGAGGAGGGTGAGGCATTTGACAGATATTCCCGTGATCTGACAAACCTGTACAGCTCTTTGCAGCTTTCTAGATGACCTCCACTGCCAACACAAACAAAACTGGAGAGACAGCACAGCCCATTGTGATGCCAGCTGCCTGATTGGTTCAATCTGTTGCGCATTCTTTTTGTGGAGAACCCCATTCAGAAGCCATGGAAATACTTTCTCAGCGTTTCTCTGATGTTCTTTGGGACATGATGCATCTTGAGGGCAGTTGAGTCATCTTGTACGGAACTGATCTCTATGCATTTCCTAGATCGAGCCACACCACGTCGAGATCCCGTTTCTCTACCATAGCTCTTTGGATTGCTTCCCACACTACAGTGGCATGTTCTGCAAACCCAGAGATACCTGAATGCCTCCTTGCTGGACTGACAATTCCAAGTGCCCATTTTCTATCAGGTTTTTAGTCAATCTGGCTGCCATGACAAAAAAGACTTTCCCCTTGAGGTTCAGAAGTGATATTAGTCGAAAGTGTTTGATGTCATTCGAGTTTTGCTCTTTGGGAATACACACTCCATCAGCTATCATCCATTGGTCGCTGGTCTCCAAGTTCCACCATGCTGTTCTTATCACTTTATGGGACCAGTCAAGAACATAAGGACATTTCATGTGCAGCATACCTGGTATTTCATTTGACCAGGTAAAGATTTGGCTCTGGCTTAATAACTAGTTTGTTTGCCTCATCCAGTGTTGGTGGTTTGTCATTCAACTTTTTCCTCTGGCACTGCAGACTGCACCAAGCCATGGATTTCAAGTGGTGCTTAAGAGAGAGAGAGAGAGAGAGTGTGTGTGTGTGTGTGTGTGTGTGTGTGTGTGTGTGTGCGTGCGTGCGTGCGTGTGTGTGTGTGTGTGTGTGTGTGTGTGTGTGTGTGTGTGTGTGTGTGTCCCAGATTTGGGCTGTTCAAATAGGTTCCTAGCAAACTGAAAGGGGTCTAAGAAAAAGTAATCGTCTGTTTTCATTCTGTCCATCTCCTCGCCAAACTTTGTAGAGAATTTCTTTCGAAGACACATTACAATTCCATTTATTCACTAATAATATCCTCTTGTGCATTTCTGCTTGAGATTCTATCATCCTCTCGGTGAATCCTGTGAAATCTTCCGTTTTTGATACTAGTAGCAAGTTTGGGAAAGACAAGGGGGGAGCCAGCCCACAGAGCCTGGAAGTCTTTCCCTTTGTCATCTGGTCTTTCCCAGATGCCATCCAGACTATTTCCATTAGTCAATAGTCTAAAATGTGACGGTAGGAAGAAACTCTGGAGAGAGCTTGACAGCAGAAGGTCTTCTGCAAAGAACTCCCCCTAAGACAAGTTTTCCGGCCCTGAAATCCTCACACTCTAAGGGCGCCAGTGTTCAGGCCATGACTCTCAGATGCCCTTCTACTGCCAACATTTATTTTTACTGTTACTAATCGATAGCTGCTATCTTATGAAATGTGCCTACAACCAAAACATTATAGACAGACGGACATATGGAACAATGGAAACGACTACTATTTAATGAAATAGGTAGGTGTGACTGAATGTGTCAAGGGTACAACATATGCCATCAGGTTTAACACAATTTGTTGCTAGTGACAATTTGTGCCGGGACGACCATATGTGCTTTAAAGTACGGCACGAATTGTAAAAGGCGACAATTTTGTGCTTGGCGACTTCTTGCATAGTAACACATCTCGTTACATGTTTGTATGCTTCAGTGACCAGTAGTGAGTTGAAATCCCGGCCACAGTGTAAAAATTTGGTATTTTTGCTGCTCATCTTAGCTTTTTGATCTGGTGGTATTACTGAAGTGTTTCCACTCCTTCTAGGGAGTCCATCTCAAAGAAGAAATATTCCCATCTGGTATATGACTTGAGGTGGCTGTAGACTTCAAATCTTGACCAGCAAAGATATAATCAAAACAATAACAGTGATAAATGTCTCATTAAATGAAGTTTTGAAAAGATAAACATAAGAATATAAGAAAATAATATATATATATATATATATATATATATATATATATATATATACCCATTTATCATAAACAATGAACAACACACACATACACACACACTCACACACACACACACACACACACACACACACACACACACACACACACACACACACACACATGATACTTTTCTTATTCTGAGTCAAATCTCTTTTACCCACAGAAAGGGAACGAAATTAAGGATTGATTGTTTGCTATCATCGTGATCGATGTCAAAGTTACACAGCTATTCATGCATGGTGTAAATAATTGTCAACCTAACCTGTCAAAGATGTAAATCAATAGAAAGGAAGACGGAGACGCAATAAACATGTCAGCGGGGGAGCAGGGGAGGGGAGGTGGGGAAAAATGGACGGGCGGAAGGAAGTGGGGGTGAGGGACAAGTAAGGACAAAGAAATCTGAGACACAATCGCAGATGCTCTCTCTCTCTCTCTCTCTCTCTCTCTCTCTCTCTCTCTCTCTCTCTCTCTCTCTCTCTTGAATGGGATGGAGAAGGGAGGGTGGGGGTGGGAGTGGGGGTGGGGGCTGGGAGTCGCGGTAGGGAAGTGGTTGGAAGCGGTGATGAAAGGGCGTGAAACTTCTTCCAAGTTTGTGTTTCCTCTCTTCTCCTTCCCCTTCTTCTCCTTCTTCTCTTCTCTCTCTTCTTTTTCTCTTCTCCCTTCTTTCTCTTCTTCTTCTCCTTTCTCTTCTCCTTCCTTCTCTCTTCTCTTCTCCTTCCTTCTCCTTCTCCTTCTTCTCTTCTCCTTCTTCTTCTTCTCCTTCTTCTTCTTCTCTTCTTCTTCTTCTTCTCCTTCTCCTTCTTCTTCTTCTCTTCTTCTTCTTCTTCTTCTTCTTCTTCTCCTTCTTCTTCTCCTTCTTCTTCTCCTTCTCTTCTTCTCTTCTTCTCTCTCTTCTTTCTTCTTCTCTTTCTTCTTCTCCTTCTTCTTCTTCTCTTCTTCTTCTCCTTCTTCTTCTTCTTCTCTCTTCTTCTTCTTCTTCTTCTTCCTTCTTCTTCTCTCTTCTTCTTCTCTTCTTCTCCCTTCTCTTCTTCTTTCTTCTTCTTCTCTTCTTCTTCTTCTTCTTCTTCTTCTTCTTCTTCTTCTTCTTCTTCTTTTCTATTTTAAACATGTATTCTTACAGCATCATATAAAACGCTGTGAGTTTATCCATCCTACAAACAATAAAACTTCTCTCTCTCTCTCTCTCTCTCTCTCTCTCTCTCTCTCTCTCCCCTCTCTCTCTCTCTCTCTCTGGTGGTGCTGCTGCTGATGGTGAATAAGATGCAAGCTATAGGTGCCAAATAAACCACATGATCTACCGTGCCTTTTGGTTCTTAGGCTGAACAAAAACTACCGTTCGTGCACAGACCACTTTCAGACGCCCAGTCCACCTGGCCTGAGAAGAAGAGGCGTCTGTGGGATACAGTTTCTGCACTCTTCACTCAGCCAAACACTTCCTTTGATACGAAAGCGACCCCACCAGCTCTACATCCCAGTCTGCAAATTGTTCACCTCACCCCTGCTCCGCAATCGTTCTACCCTGTCATTCGCTACACCCCGTCTCTCAAAATGAGAGGAAGAACAATTACAAACGAGAGAAGATATTGTGTTACACATTGAAACCCTTGACATTGATGACTCTGGTGATTCATTTTCGTATTGCCCTTTCCTTAACTGCCTGATTTACTAGCATTCCTTTTATTTTTAGCTGAAATGTAGTAATGTTTGCTGAGTATCATACGTTGTTTTTGTATGGTGTTATGATACCTGTAGACTTATTCTATGTTTCCCTGCTTTAATGCTTGCATTGCAGCGTATGGTATTTATCAACAGTATCCAATACCCATGTGCCCTCTCTCTCTCTCTCTCTCTCTCTCTCTCTCTCTCTCTCTCTCTCGCGAGTCGAAGTTCTAGGTAACTTGATCATTGACTAAAGATTAATATTGTTGAGAGCTGACCACACGCCTGCCTGAAACAGCGAAACCTTAAACCAAAGATGACTTCCCTCTGAACAGGTCACTTCCCCAAGTAAATCTCATTCCAGGAAGAGTCCATTCTCTGAGTATTGTGTTCTAAAACAAATGACGAAAAAAAGGTAGGGGAACCTATGCTTTCTCATCCACGTGTTGATATTAGGTTCGTCCCTTGAACGTCTTTATCATTGCTCAGATCTAATCTTCGTTCAGAGGCAAGAAAAACATATATCAGGTAGGCCAAAAATAGAAACACACTAATTGAAGGGAATGAAAAGGGGAACAGAATATGAAACAGTCACAGATTAGCGTTGACAAAACTGCAGATACCTTTCTATCAGGAAACCTTTAACTAGGCAGGCAGATGCAAACAGTAAACTAAATAAGCAAGCAAGGATAGCGATTTTTGATTCTTTTTTTTTTTTTTTTTTTTTTTTTTTTTTTTTTTTTTTTGTCTATCAATCTTTTTTTTTTTTTTTTTTTTTTGAAAAGAGCTCTTTTATTTCATTTCAAACAGTTACAAAGATCACATAAAACGAAAACAACAACAAAAAAATCCCCTCCACGACCCCCCCCCCCCCAAAAAAAAAAAAAAAAAAAAAAAATCTCCATGTCATTTGAATTATAACTCTAATGCCAACTATTCAAATAATTATACAGTAACGACTATCTTGCTACCGTAGAGTTTTTTCCCTAATCTAGAATTTTTATCTTTTAAATGGGCACACATAACGAATAATGTACACAAACATAATGCAGGGTTATAAAACGTATTACTTAAATCATCGACTCCATCGAAGTACGGCATTCGAAGAAATTAAATTGTACAGACACACTTTAATTTACGATTATTTTCTCGAGGTTCGAAGGTCACGGATGACTTTAAATAGTAAACAAAAAAAAGTGTACAGCGCTTATTTTGAACATACATATTCATACATTCACACATACATACAAACATACACATGTATATATATATACATATACATATATATATATATATATACATATATATATACACATATATAGTACATAATATGACCATTAATCCTCTAGTAGTTTAATATATGGTGACCATTTTTCTTGGTAGGTAGCATGATTCATCTCCATCAAGGACATATATTTCTCCATTTTATATCTATTGTTCAGCTCCTTCAAAAACATGTTTACATTGGGTTTTGTTTTGTTAATTCTACATTTATAGATGAAATATTTTCCCATTAAAATTATCAGGTCTAGCATATTATCGGTTTTTGTTTTCTCATCCGTACCAAATAATATAATCTCCACATTAAGGGATAATCTTTCACAGTGTGAACAATTAACTTTTAGAGCTCTTTCAAGGTCTTCCCAGAAAGCGTGTGTAAACTCACATTCCCACAGGTAATGATTAATTGAGTCTTTTTCTCTATTACAGAAATTACATTTGTCGCTATCAACAATCTGCATACTTTTCAGCACACTATTTGTTACCAAAATTCTGTGGCATATTCTAATTTGGAACCATTTCAGTTTTGTTTCTTTGATTTTCTTAATCCTTTTCAGTACCTCTATCCAGTCAATAGGTATATCAAGACGTTGTTCCCACTTGACAAAGGCGCTTATGTTAAGAACTTCATTGGCTTCTACCATAATATCGTAATAAGTACGTGTTCCCTTAGTAACACTACAAATTTTTTGAAGTGCTAAAGTTTTAACATTACTAATGTTACTATCTAATGTCAGTCTTCTTTTCTTTGCATAAGCTTTGATCGAACGCACGCAGCTTACATAGTTTAGAAAATTGACCTGAAATCCCATTGTTTCTGACAATTCATTGTGGCTTACAAAATTACCATCCTCATTGAGTAAATGTTTAACTAAAAATACATTTTTCTGCATCCATTTCTTGTACAAGAATGGTTTTTCTCCCACTTTGAATTTCTCATTACAAAAAATAGGTTCAGTGGCTAAATCTGTACTTTCGTATAACTCTACCTGTTTGCAGAACCTTTGATATGCTTGAAAAACTCCTTTCCAAAATTTGTTAATGATATTGTTTTCAGTAAATCTATCAGGACCATATGCATCAAGATTACTTACTTCGGGACATAATGAATGTAATATTATTTTCCACTTACAATTGTACATGTACGCTTTCCTTATCCAGGCGATTTTCAAGGAGCTGATGTACATTTTCAGGTCGGGTATACCTATCCCTCCCTTCTGTATATTATGTACTGAGTATTTTCTTTTAATTTTATCATTTTTGTTGTTCCAAACAAATTTGAAACACATATTCTGTAATAAAGCAATCTGGGAATCAGGAGGATTCGGCAAAAGGATCCATAAGTACACCAATTTTGATAGCACTAATGATTTGAGCACAGCTACTCTACCTAATGGTGTTATTATTCTTTTCGTCCATATTTTGAACAAGGTTTGGACTTCTGAGAATTTATCTTTCATATTAATTTCCGTCATATCCGATAGCCTATTCGTAAACCACAGTCCTAGAATTTTGAATTTTGAGGTGTTCCATTCCATTTTATAGTGGGGTAAATATGTTTTTGTAGAGTTTTTATCTATACCTAACCAAACATTAAACGTTTTTTCATAATTCAATTTCAGTCCTGTTATTTGCTCAAATTCATAAAGGTTTGTAAATAACTTTTCATATGATTTCTTATCTCCTTCTAACGTAAAGGTGGTGTCATCTGCAAACTGATTTATCTTAAATTCTGTGTTTTCTATCTTTATGCCTTTGATATCGTTGTCTTGCCTTATTTTGTTCGCTAGTACTTCAACACACAAAACAAATAGATATGGAGATATAGGGTCCCCTTGGCGGCAACCTCTTCCAATTGAAAAACATGATGACACTTTCCCGTTCACTATTACGTAAGACTTTATCTTATCGTAAAAAGACGATATCCATCGTTGTATTCCGTTTCCGAATCCAAATGCAGCGATAATTTTATTCATATATGACCAGTTAACTGAATCGAAAGCTTTCTCAAAATCGACAGAAATTAATAACCCTCGTAAGCGATTCACTTCTAAATAAGAAATTAAATCGTATATTGTTCGTAAACTATCACCTATATATCTACCTGGAACGAATCCCGTCTGGTCCTCGTTTATGAGTTTGGGTAAAACCATTTTTATTCTGTTTGCAATACAGGCTGAAGCAATTTTGTAGGTTACATTTAGAAGTGAGATAGGTCTCCAGTTCTTCAAGTATTCTCGCGGTTTATCTCCTTTAGGAAGACCAATAATTATTCCTTCTTTTTGTGTTATAGACATTCCTCCGTTACTGTACCCCTCATTTAGAGAACGAACAACAAAATCTCCTAATTGTCTCCAAAAGAATTTAAAGAAATTTACTGTCATACCATCTGTTCCAGGACTCTTATCATTTTCCATATTTTTTAGGACTTTGGTGGCTTCTTCTAAAGTGATTAATCCCTCCAATTGTTCGGATTCTAGTTGACTGAGTTTTGGCAGGTTATCTACATAATTTCCAATCTCAATATCACTTACTCCCTTTTCTGTGTATAAGTTTTGATAATAGTTCTTTGTCTCTTTTAACATATCATCCGTTTCTGTCAGAGTTGTTCCTTGGTCCGTGACAAGTTTAATCATTCTTTTGCTTACAAAATTCCTTTTCTCCAGTGAACAGAAATATTTACTTATTTTTTCCCCGTAGGATGCCCATTTGGCTCTGGATCGAATCATTATTCCGTCAATTTTCGTTTTCCTTAACTCACTCAGCTCTTCCTTTTTGTTTTTCAAGATCTCAAAGTCTGTTTCCAGTAAGCCATTTTTGTTTTCCAAATCTTTTATTGCTTTTTCAATTTGTATTTCTTTTTCATTTCTATTTCTATTTTTGCGAATACTGAATGTTATTGTTTCTGCTCTTATTTCCATAATTAGAGTTTCTAAAAATAATTGGTCTGAAATTGAGAACTGGATTTGATCATTTGGGATTTTACTGACAGAGTGTTTATTGTAAGGTAGTAATGCATATTGTCCCTTGATTCTTTCAATCGTTTCATTGACCAGATTTACGTATTGTTTGTCTCTTAAAAGAGAAGAATTAAATTTCCAGAATCCTTTATGCCTCTCTTCTTTTTTAAAGGCAATATTTATGTATATCAAAGAGTGATCTGTTCTGTATCCAAACAAAATGTCAGCATCTTCTATGTAAGTGATAAGCGTGTCGGACAGTAAAAAGAAATCTAGCCTGCTTTGTTGAAACGGTTTTGGTCTTCTCCAAGTATATCTCCTCGTGTCTTGGTTCAACTCTCTCCATATATCAACTAGCTCTAATCTAGACATAATTTCTATAACTTCTTCCTGTGCGCGAGCGTTATTGATATGTTTATAATTGTGATGATCCTTACTAGGATCAAGAACCAGATTCCAGTCCCCTGCCATTATTATGTTGGGGACATTTAAATCTTCTATTTTTAATTTCATATTTTCAAAGAAAGATGGTTCATCATTATTTGGTCCATAGATATTCGCTAATACTAAATCTTTTCCCATTGTATTAATAGTTACTATTATGTAATTACCATGAGCATCTTTAATAGTTTTCTTTATTTTGAATTCAAAGTTATTATTAAAGAGTATTGCAACACCTCTTGATCGAGAGTTGTTGGAAGCAAACACACATTCATAACCCCATTCACTTCTTATCTGACGCTCTAATTTACTTGTGAAATGGGTGTCTTGTAGAAAATAAATAGAGTATTGTTTTTGTCTTAAAAATTGAAACACGTCCTTTCTTTTGGAGTATCCCCCGAGACCTTGGCAATTCAAAGATGATATCGCTATAGATTCCATTCCTATTTAAATATCCTTACTTTTCTATGTTTTTTCTCCTCAGCCATAATAGTGTGCCGTTTGTTTTCAGCTGTGCTACATACAACTTTTGACACAATGACAATTAAGAAAAAAAAAAAAAAACATATACACATACACAAACATACACAAATGCCTACTGAAAAAATCTACCAGACTACAATCACGTACAATTTTAAGTAAAAAATGAGTCCAAATTTGCTTGACTAACGCAGGCGAGCGGCAGGCGCAGAGAAGAAGAAGAAGAAAAAGAAAAAAAAAAGAAAGAAGATGAAGAAGAAGAACAAGAACAAGAAAAAGGACGCAATATACCTGTAAAAGCAATGGAACATATAGATAAAGCATAATCAAACTAAGCCAAGCCGGACTTTCAAAGAAAAAAAATGAAACATATGCTTTCCCTTCTGTAAGCATGATAACTAAGCGAAATAAGCGAGCGTACACACAAATACACGCGCGCGCGCGCGCGCGCGCACACACACACACACACACACACACACACACACACACACACACACACTCACACACACACTCTCGCACGCACGCACGCACCCTCACTAACAAGAAAGGAAAGGAAAGGGGTGAGCGGGTGCGGATGGGGTGTGGAATCACGCTCACGCGCGCGTATGTGTGCCTTAATGTACTTGTGAACACAATTCCACTGACCGTCTTCAAGGACAGGTTTCTTTGGGGCGACTCATCTTTTGTCACGTGCAAAGCGTGATGGGGAGGGGACGGGGAAAGGGGGGGGGGGGGGGGCGGGGGGGGGGGGGGCGGGGGGGGGGTAAGTGGGGTTATGCACTGTGTGCATTATATATTAACAGTAAGACGGGTTGGACAAATGTCTCAGGGGGGAGAGGGAGGGGGGATGGAGGCACGCGACGAGGGACGAAAGAAAAAAATGTTCCTTTTAAAAAGGAAGGAAGAAAACAGGGTCAGAGGGTAAATCTCCACGTAAATAAGGTTATGTATACAATGAATAACTTTGTTAAAGCCTTTCAATGGTTATTATAACAACAACAACATCAATGACAACATCTTCATTCCCAAGAATCAATGACATCTAAACAACGCCCATCATCCGCATAACTTAATGCCACTCTGCATAACTTATGAACTTGGCCCGTCAAAACTCCATACTTCATTTCAAAATCAAAACAATACAAAACAGAAGTTTAAAGAAGCACAGATTACAAATAACAACATTTCAAAGAAAAGCAAACGAGCACATTCAACCATCAACTTCTATCAGCATAGGCAATTCGTGTCCCCCGTCTATTTCATCCATTTCTCTGCACAGCACCCATCAGCTTTGCCTTTCAACACTGTAGGCGTTTACTTAATAAGAAAATCATCGAATAGTGTAGCCACCACACTCATCACAGTAATACCTTCTTGCCAAGAAAGAAGAAAAATCGTCCATCAATGTACGACAAAGAAAAAGTTGAAGTGGCTTCAATAGAACAACTCTCCATGCGGAAAGAGAGAAGAACACAGGAGAAATTTCCCTGATTACCTTCCATGCTGATTTGAAAGAAAAAAAAAAAAAAAAAAAAAAGGATGGGGGTGGGCTGGGGGGGGGGGGGGGGGGGGCACGCATGAACCCGCGCCTGTCCACGTATATTAATTTGTGACAAACTCTTTCACAGAAGATTACTGGTACGTACAAGAAAGGGTCAGATCATCAATAACATCTGTCAGGTAACACTTCAACATCTCTTGCTCACCTGACCTGTCAACTCAGACATCAATAGCATCTTACAACATAATCAGATACATCAACAACCCCCCCCCCCCCCCACCCCGGAGTTCGCCCGACCTCATATAGTCATATTACTAATCAACCTCATCAGTCAGCATCCTGTATCAATGTAACTAATTAATATGACCTTATCGGAACATTCTTCCACACTATCCATATATCTTTCGTCATTTATCACATTGTTCCCCAAGTCATCAATCTGCCTCATCCGCCAACTCCATCCATCATCAATACACATCAACCTCACTCCATCAGCATCACCCATCCTGCATATCTCATCCAAGTCATCCATGAATACCTTCCATCAATGACAGCCACTGACTGCCCATGTAAATGGAACTGAGCTCCCCAATCAGCATTCACCATAAACATCTAACCATAAACATGATTTAACAACATTATCCATGGTCATCATTCATGAACAGTAATAATCTGCGTCACCTATTATCATATGTTGCAAACATAGCCAACATCCAACAAATTGACATTATTTCTAATTCTATCCATGAATATCATTCTTCCACATCTCCTGTCAACATTTATCCATCAGCATCATCCATCACCATCCGGATTATTGTTCACCAGCATTGGATTCCTACTGACAAACATAAGATAGAGAGAACAAAAGCAAAAATTTGATTGCAATATTTTTTATC